>JAQPPZ010008975.1:0-167200 GCA_028583015.1 Wollemia nobilis | reverse complement strand
TTTTGGTGTCTATAGATGCCCCTTTTTGGGATGTGTTGTGCGTGGCGCAGCGCTAAGCAAAAATAGATAACCAAAGCACTAATGATTAGTGTTTCTCAGTAACCTAACCAACTTGTGATGCCCCAAGTATGGAAAGGGCATGCATTCTTGAATCCTTGCTTTGGACGAGCTAAGGAAATTGATTTCAAGTGTTAACCTATTTTGGTGAGGTGTGACTTGAGCTTGGACATTGATCAGTCATGAATAGGCAAAGGGCGCAACCTTTTGTCTGTGGGAACCTTGAGTTCATGATTCACGAATGTCAAGCGCTTGATCAGTTTGTGATTATTGCTTGTTTGCTGCCCCAAGCAGGAGCGTGATTGTCTTTGTCAATGATTCTTTGAATGCATGCCATTGCCTTGATTGGGTGTGTGTTTGTTGATTAGTGACTAAGTGTGACTACCCCCTCAAGCGACGAATCGATGAGGGAATGACCGACATGAGAAAAGCGACGAGTCGCTTGACCCAAGATGACTTAAGTGAGGGTGCCTTCAGATGTTTTCCGTTGAATGCTTAAGCAGTTTCCCGATTTTTGAACCTATTTTTGGTGGGTGTTAACCCATTTTGCGACGCCATATGGGGTTAAAATTGACGAAAATCTGATCTCCCATGGAGCGGTCCGGCCATGGTAGCCTTCTTAGGGAGAAAGATAGTGACAATGTAAACCCCGACATCTATTTTATTATGCCAAGAATGTCAGGTGCAAAAGCACTCTGGTCTGGCAATTTTTAGTGCTTTTGTTGTGTTGCATTTTTCTTTTTTATTTTTGTTGTTTTTTATTTTTGTTGAATTTGGAATTCGTTCTGGGGTGGGACGAACTCCATTTTGGTACTCGTCCTGGGGTGGGACGAGCGCTCTTTCCAGGGAAAAGTGCTCGTCCCAGGCAGGAACGAATACAGGCGAATAAAAAATATAAAAGCATGAAAACGATGGGTTGGGTTCATTTGTGTTGTAACTTGCTTGCGATTTGGAGCTCTGAGGAGGAGGAGGTCGATTTTTCGAAGCGAAGCGCTGTCGGGTTTTCTAGCCACCATGAGTGCACATACCGGGTCATCGAGCGGCGGAGCCGAAGCGAGACCAGTGAGTGCACTATCTCCTTTAGTTTATTTTTAAAATCGTAATTTGTTTTTATTGTGTTTTTCTTTTTAAAGAAATGAAACCCTAATTAATTAAAAAAGGTGAATGAATTGATTTAAAGACCATGAAACAAACTAGAATGAAACGTGTAGGCAAACCATAGGGTAAACCAATTTAAACCTAGATGGAAAACCTTAGGATAAACCAAAGTGAAACTTAGAGTAACACCTTAGGGTAAACCATGGTTATAAAATTTTTGTTTTTCTGTAATTTTGACGATGGTTAAACTTAGGTCGAAACCGTAGGTAAACCATGTCAGTTTTTTGTTGTTTTTATGAAATTAAAAATGAAACCTTAGGTTAAAAATTGATGATTTTTTTTTGTGAATGGTTAAACTTAGATCGAAACCTTAGGTAAACCATTTCAGTTTTTGTTATTGAATTTAAATGAAACCCTACGTTAAAAAATTGATGAATTTTTTTTGTGTGAATGGTTAAACTTAGGTTGAAACCGTAGGTAAACCATTTCAGTTTTTTTTTTAAGTTAAATAAAACCCTAGGTTAAAAATGGATGAAATTTTTCTGTGAATGGTTAAACTTAGGTTAAAACCGTAGGTAAACCATTTCTTTTTTTGAAATAAAATTTTGAATAAATTTTTTTTTAAACTAGGATTAGAAACCCTAGGGTAACTGTTTTTTTGTTTTTAATGTATGAAAAATAAAATGTGTTTTTTTGTTTAAACTAGGATTAGAAACCCTAGGATAACTGTTTTTTTGTTTTTAATGTATAAAAAGGAAAATTTGTTTTTGTACATGTGAATGAATGGTGTTGTTGTACATTTATGCATTTTTGTACATGTGATTTTGGTTTTTATTTTGTTCATGTTTTTGATGTTTTTGCGTTTTCTGTGATGTGCAGGTGGTGAAGAGTCGATATCGGGTATCGACTGTGTTCTCTGACGCCCGAGAGGCATTGACAGTGGAGGACTGGGAGTGGCTTGATGCCTTAGGGCTCAAGCATGTGACTCGATTGGAGCCAGTTGTTGGGGATCGGGCCTACCTGATGGCTTTGATCAGTCTATGGGATGTGCGGACGAACACCTTCCATCTCCCGATAGGGGAGATGACAGTCACATTAGAGGATGTCTATCGGATTCTTCGGATTTCGATAGACGGGATCCCCATCAGGACGATGCCACGGGGCCAGAGGACAGCCGTACTGACCCGCTGCTTTGGACATGGGGAGGACTTGGGTGTGGAGAGCCCAGTGGAGAGGGCAGAGGATGATTGTCAGATTGGGGGGATCTTAGTGCGGTGGTGGTATGAGAGGAGGGTGTTGGGAGTGAGGCATGCACTACTTATGAGCCTCATTTCCAACATGCTATTGCTAGACTCTTCGGGGGTGAGGTTCCCATGGAACCTACTGGAGGTGGTGTTTCAGTTAGTGGATTGCCCGTTAGTAGAGCCCCTGATTATGAGGTGGGGCCAGACACTTTTGGCTCAGCTATATGATGAGTTATATGAGGTCCGCTATCGAAGGCGAAAGGGGATTGGCTATAGCTTTTTGTTACAGAGCTGGGCCTGGCAGCATATAGCGGTGGATCGGCCACTTGGGCTACCTTGGACTACACAAGCCGACATGGTGGACAGAGACATTGGATATGTGGCTTTATGGTATCGGTCAGAGGAGCGAGGACATAGTCAACGGTTTGCGGGTGACGTGGGCCATTACACGGAGACTTTGGCATGACTGACTCTAGGGGATGTGGTGTGGAGGCCATACCGGGATTGTCCCACATGGCCTGAGGCTGAGGAGTGGCTTCGACGAGTCCGAAGGGGGAGGTGGCTTATTGGGCGGCACGGGATGGAGCAGGAGTACTTCCCCTACCTCCGGGTCACACGACAGTTTGGGGTACGCCAGGGGTTGCCTGGGGAGCCCTTAGTCTATCGACATCGGAGTGATGAGAGGACCCTAGCTGCATCGATCCTCGAGCCACTAGGGGAGGAGGCGGATGTAGTGATTGACACCCCGGACATGGATGACGTCGAGGTTACAGTCGAGTATGAGGAGTGGTGGACACTTCGGCGATGGCAGGGTGAGGGGCCACTGGGAGGGGATGAGGCAGTAGCAGGCGAGGAGGGTGCAGAGGCACCAGGAGAGGGTTGGGGAGCTCCCATGGCAGATGTGGAGATGGTAGAGGTAGATGATGTGGGAGAGGACTTTGGGGGAGCGGAGCAGCCAGAGATGCAGGATGCTCTAGAGCAGGCTGGTGCTCCGAAGAGGCCGATGCAGCCGATAGTTCTAGGGGAGACGGATGCGGGGTTGCATGCAGAGGTGGCATGGTTGACGGAGTTGCTGCGTAGGCGAGATGGGGAGCTTAGGGAGGAGTTACGGGAGAGGGATCTCCTGTGGATGAACCTTGTGACATACTGTCAGTGGGAGAGGGACTTGTTGCGGTAGCGGGATGAGCTGGAGGATGAGGTTATCCGCCTCGGTGGGCAGGTCCCTATGGTTTTTGGAGGTGGATCATCGCGACGCTCGAGAGGGAGCGACACGGAGCAGACAACATCCTCTCGAAAAAGGCGGCGGGATGAGGGAGGGGCCAGCGGGCATGATGCGGGGGCGAGCAGTAGTCGCCCTGAGAGGTCCCAGAGGACCCACACCACGGGGGTAGTTCCCATCGCACCGATCCTGCGTGATCATGGTGGACGACGCCCTAGACTTGGGGGTTTTTGAGGTTTTGTTGTATGATTGCGGGGTCAGAGGACTAGTTTTGTAGCCTACGGGCATCTTTGTTGTTGATATATATACAGATGACATTCTTTTTGTGGATACACTTGTCATGTTTTGCTTTTATGTACAATGATTGATGTTGATGTATGCATGTTAATTTACTTTGATGGATGCATATGTGATGATGAATGTACGTGTTATGATGAATGCACATGGCGCTAGTCTATTATGATATGTATATGGAATGGATGAAAATGACTTGTTGATTTTTTAGTGTGGCACCATAGACTATTTTAAACTTATGGCTTTGTGTAGTATGCAATGAATGTATGAACTGACTGGACAATTGAGTTTGCTCTCTTTTTTTTTTTTTTTTTTTTGAAATGAAGTTTGTATGATGGTGATGTAAGAATGGAATATATATAACAGTTGGTTTAGAATGTAGTTAAGTTTTTCGGAGATTCAGATGGTTTAACTAACTAGCCAAGACTGTATTGTTAGCTTACAAGACTTTTGTATAAGGTATGAATCAGACTTGTTTTTGACCAAGTTATTTCACATCCCTGTGTGTGCAATTGAGTTCGTTTATGTGGTATTTGTCAGGATACCGCCAGTGCCAGATAGGCTATCAACCAAACTTGTACTGAGGATCACCTAATTAGCTCCACTAACTCCTTTGTTGTATTTAGTCAGATTAATTTGCGATGCGATCTAGGATACCATAAGCTAGCTCATCCACATGCAAACATTGATCTGCACACAAGTAAATGTGACAGATATATCGTCATGCGGGAGGTTTGCCACCAGTGACCGATAGGCTATCCACCAAACCGGTATTGAGGTTCACCTCATGACCTTTTGAATGTTGAGAGTTCCAGGGATTCAAGTTCGACTCCCTTCTTTTCTTCATTTGTATTGGGATACTTGCTCTTTTATAGTGATAAAAATCACTGTTTATTTTGTTTTTATTTTTTTTTTTTCTTTGAGCAAGGGATTTGAATTTTTGAGTGATGAGAATCACTATTGCTTGTGCTTTTTGATGTATGCACTTTGTGGGATTTGATGTCAACTTTTGGAGTTTTGACTTTTGCAAATTTTTGGGATATTGACTTGTGCAAATTTGTGTGATGTTTTGCAACTTTTTGAGAACTTGGGATTCTTGGGGAATTGGGTAGGGAAGATTCTTGTCCTTTTGCCAACTCTCAGCATTCTTGGGATCATTCGCACAGGGGGATGAGCGAGATAACCTTTTCACTATTTGGTATCCTGAATTGCTTTACAGGTTTCATCTTTCGTTTACACAACTTGGGAATTGTTTTATGTGTTTTTAGCTTGTGATGGGATGCTACATAACAAGATGTTGTCCAAGTAGAACTCTACCTTTGTAAAATCTGTTTGACTTTGTACAGTGGTGGCTAGACAGCTAAAGACAACTGAATGACTAAAACTCTAGATACATTAGATGACAACTGACGCATGATATGGTGAAATTGTGGATGATGTGTATTTTTTTTGTATTGTTTGCAAAATGGAAAATGTGCAAAATGGTGGATTTGCCAAAGAATGACAGTCTATGGTGCCTTTGAGCTGTATGACCAACAAGTATGCAATGTATGGATGTGATGCCTAATGCAGCTATTTTTTTTGTATTTTTTTTTATTTTTGAAGTATGCATGAAAGTGAAATGCAGATTTTTTTTTGTAATTTTTGGTTATTTTGTTGTTTTTGAATTTTCTTGATGTTGACCAAGTGATTGCGATAATCCTTGGAGCTTTTGGTTTGACCAAAGGGTGGATGGACACCTTTGGAGCTTTTTGGTTTGACCAAGCAATGATTATGGAATCCTTGGAGCTTTTGGATTTGACCAGAGGGTTTATGGGAACCTTTGGAGCTTTTGGTTTTGACCAAAGGGTTGATGGACACCTTTGGAGCTTTTGGTTTGACCAAGGTGATGGAAACTTTGGAGCTTTTTGGTTTGACCAAAGGGTGGATGGACACCTTGGAGCTTTTGGTTTGACCAAAGGGTTTATGGGAACCTTTGGAGCTTTTGGATTTGACCAGAGGTGGATAATGGACACCTTTGGAGCTTTTGGTTTGACCAAGCGATTATGGAAATCCTTGGAGCTTTTTGGTTTGGGCTATGGCTCTGTTAGATATGGAATGGCCTCAAATGACTGATGTTCAAGGGTTCTAGTTCCTTGATTCCATCAAGAGAGGCTAGCCGGTATGTTCCAGGTCCTATCTTACTTTCAATCACATAAGGACCTAACCAGTTTGTCGTGAACTTGTCCCGTAGATGGGGCGACAAGTTAGAATTCTGTTGGTTCTCTTTTAAGACTAGGTCTCCAACCTGAAAGTCCCTCAGGTGAACTTTCATGTTGTATGCTCTCTTAAGTCGCTCTTGGTAGATACGCAAATGCTCAAGAGCATTGACGCATCTCTCATCAAGCAACGTAAGTTGATCTAACCGGGCTTGTCGCGCAGTGTCATCATCTATGAATTCTTGCATTGATATGCGTAGGGAAGGAATTTCCAACTCAAGAGGCATGACTGCCTCAGAACCATACACCAACGAAAATGGAGTGGCCCCAGTGGGTGTCCGAATGCTAGTGCGATAAGCCCAAAGAGCAAGCGGGATCTGAATGTGCCAATCCTTATGATTGTCTATGACTGTCTTCTTGAGGATGGCAACTAGCATTTTGTTGGATGCCTCTGCTTGCCCATTTGCCTACGGATAGTAGGGTGTTGAAAAGCTATGCTGAATCTTGTACTTTGTGGTCAAAGCACGCACGTCTTTGTTCTTGAAGGATGTCCCATTATCCGAAAGGATCTTGGATGGAATACCAAAATGACATATGATGTTATGTAAAATGAACTCCGTAATGCGGGCTCCAGTCGTAGAGGTAAGCGAAATTGCTTCCACCCATTTGGTAAAGTACTCTATGGCCGTAATGATGAACGTGTGATGGTCGAACGATGCAGGGGAGATCTTTTCGATTAGATCAAAGCCCCACTACGAAAATGGCCAAGCCGATTGGATCGGTTGCAAGGCCTGAGAAGGTACGTGTGTCAGATTAGCATGGTGTTGACACTTCACGCACTTCTTGACATAAGCACAACAATCTCGCTCTAAATATGGCCAATAATAGCCCATGCGAAGAATGCACTTTGCGATGGCCATACCGCTGAAGTGGCCACCATAGGTACCATCGTGCGCTTGGGCGATCGCCCAAGTGGACTCCTGTTGGTCCAAACAATGGAGGAGGATCCCCTCGTAGTTGCGACGATACAAAATGTCTCCTAACAAGACATGCTTTGCCACTCTTTGTTTGAATGCTCATTTTGTGGCATGCATCAATCCAAGTGGGAGGCTACCTAGCTTGAGGTAGTCTCGGATGGGTGAATACCAATCCTGCTGATCGAAAACCTCGATGGCATGAACAACCAATCCCTCTTGCAAATCATCCCTAGCAAAAGCTGAGCGGGAAATAATCTGCAAGAACAACGTTGTGTTGCTATTAAGGGGAGTAGGGGAGAACAAGGACCCCTAGTTGGCATGTTTCAAACAGGCATGGATTCGAGAGAACTTATCCGAAGATGGTTCAATCTGGATCAAGTGGATTCCTGGCGTTAAATCAGAGCTTGCACGCTCCATCGCTGATTGCGATAAGGTTTTGACTTGAATGGTTGTCATGTTACCAGTCATGTCTTGCGGGATTAATGACCCCAAAGAGGCCATAGTATCCACAAAATGATTTGAGGATCGAGGGAGTGCCTCGATGTCATACCATTCAAGCTTTGCCAGGAATTTGTCCACAAGGGCTTTGTAGGCCTGTAGGACTAGGCATTTGCATTGGAATACCCCTTTCACTTGGTTGACTATTAACAGCGAATCACCAAAGATGTTCAGGCATTTGATGTTCATGGTGATAGTTGTTTGAAGACCTATGAGCAAGGCTTCATATTCGGCATTGTTATTGGTGCACGGGAAGTCAAGTTTAAATGACAAGGGTATCGGAGCCCCTTGCGGTGTGAAGAATACAATTCTCGTGCCACCTCCTTGCTCACATTTAGAACCATCGAAGAATAGGGTTATGTCAGCCTGGGACTCAGGCTCATCAAAATCTGGCGATTCTGAAACATGGAAGACCCCATCATCCAGTAGTTCTATGACTAGAGGCTGATCATCTTCAAGAGGAGCCTCTGCTAGTTGATCGGCGATGACTTGACCTTTGATAGATTTTTGTCCAATGAATTCTATGTCAAACTCCATCAACAACATGATCCATTTCGTCGTGTGGCTACTATGATAAGTATGACTCATCATGTATCGCAATGGATTCTCCTTAGACACAACATACGTCGTGTTGCTCAACATGTAATGGCATAGCTTTTTGGTAGCAAACACCACTGCCAAGAAGAGCTTCTCAACGTATGCATAGTTAAGTTCATAACTGACCAGGGTGCGGCTAAGATAGTAAGTAGCCTATTCTTTGTGAAGTTCATTCTTCTGGGCTAGCATGGCACCCAGAGCTACCTCAGTGGCTGAGATGTATAAGTAGAATGACACTCCTGGTCTTGGTGGTGCCAATACTAGGCGACGAAGCCAAGTACTATTTGATATCATCGAAGGCTGACTGGCACTCGTCATCCCAGTGAAATGCTACCCCCTTGTGTAATAATTTATTCATGGGTCGACATTTGTCAGATAGCTGCGCTATGAAGCGCTTGATTGACGCGACCTTTCCCTGCAGACTCCTGAGCTGCTTGATGGTAGTTGGGGGAGGCATCTCAAGGATTGCCTTGACTTTGTTTGGGTCCACCTCGATCCCTCGTTTGGAGACTATGAAACCCAAGAGCTTTCCAGATGTGACGCCAAAGATGCACTTCTTGGGATTTAGTCTGACTTTGTGTTCAATGAGGCGATCGAGGATCGTGCTTAAGTCATCGAGATGATCTGGGCGCAAGAGAGACTTGGCCAACAAATCATCCATGTAATCTTCCAAAGTTTTGTGCATGTGATCATGGAAGATGTATGTCATGGCACGTTGGTAGGTGGCACCAGCATTTTTAAGGCCAAAGGGCATAACCCTATAACAAAATGTCCCCCAAGGCGTTGTGAACGCCGTTTTTAGTTGGTCTTCGAGATTGATACGAATTTGATTGTATCCCGAGAAACCATCCATAAGGGAAAGCATTTCGTGGCCCATTGTAGCGTCTACCAATGCGTCGATGCTAGGCAAGGGGAAATCATCCTTAGGACTCGCTTTGTTTAGATCTCAAAAATTAGTGCATATGCGAATCCTCCCATCGAGCTTCTTGATGGGCACCATGTTGGACAACCATGGTGGATAATCCATGTAGATGACAAACTGTGCATCCAACAGCTTTTGTAATTCGTCTTTGACCATCAAGGCCACCGTTGGATGCATCTTACGTAGTTTTTGCTTTACTGGCTTGACTGTCGGATCAAGCATTAAATTATGCGTGACTAGCTACGGATCTAGCCCCGACATGTCTTTGTATGACCATGCAAAAACCTCCTTCTTTTCCTTGAGAAGGGCAATGTAATCGGCTTGCTCTTTAGGGGACAAACTTACCCCTAGCTTGATGATCTGTGGAGCTATTGGGTCGGAGCCGATGTCTATGTCAGTTGTTTCCTCAATTAACATGTGGGATCCGTCCTCCAACTGGTGTGGAGTTGGGATCAAGTTGATATCATTTGCTGAATTAAGATCTGCGTTGGGAACTTCGGGTTCCTCTTCAGCATGAAAGATATCTTGAGTTGGTCCTGGGGTGTAATGAAGCATCTCACCGAAGGGCCAGTACTCGGATGGGGATGGTGGTGAATTAACGCGATCCCAGTCTATGGCATCCATGTCTAGATACAATGACCGTGTTGGATCGGCTGGATTGTGGATGGGGGCGGTTAAGTCAATGGAGATCATGTTGATGAAATGAGTTTGGTCTCCATTACCGTGGGTGTGTTTTCTCTGACATCCTTGATGATCTCTATGCTCTGGATCTGGCTCTAGAGGTATGGGCACAAATGGATCGGCCCTATGTGCGGATAAAAGGACAGGGTCTGCCCTTGGCACTGGTAACTCGATAGGGTCCCTAGGCGGAAGTTGCTCTCTGTATGTCCAATGTGGTGGATTCAACACTTGGTCCCACTGCGCTGGGTCTAAGTGCCACTCATGCCCTGGCACTATGTTCATTTGTTCAAATATGTCATTAATGTCCAAAGGGTACTGTTGTGGTCATAGGCTATTGAGATAGGCCATATCAATCTCGTCTTCATAATCACTGTCGGAGATCGACAGATCTTCGTTGGCTCTGACAGCGTCCTGCGACATGTTAGGTTCATCTTGCTCGATCAAATTGATGTGGTCCCATCGAGGTTGTTCCGCTCTCTACGGGGGGACCTGATTTCCTTGGAGTGGCACTTGCTCGATCGGAGCACCCAAGGGGAACATTGTTAAGAGGCTCTCTTGATAATCATCCATGGGAGTCACTTGTGAGTGATTGCTATCCGATTCAAATGGATCCCATGGTGCTACTTCATATTTCAATTCATCCTCTGAGGATCCTTCTTGATTGTGTCTGTACCCCTCTTGTAGGGGAGCCCTTGAATTTTCTCCTTTTTCGGGCGAAGGGAAAGGGTTGTTGAGGTCAACAAGGTTAGTTGTCAACAATGGGAGATAATCCCCCAATGTGTATGTCGTGTTAGGATTGGCATAGGGATCCAATGCCAACCCATCCTTGTTGCCTATCCCTAGGCCTTGCATGTTCTCTACCAAGATGTCCAAGGGTAGGGGGTGGTTGAACCCTACTCCCGACTTGTCATAAGGCATCTGGTATCTCGGTTGGCAAAGAACACGCACTCCTTGCTCATACCTGCCTAACCCGTATCCGTGCCAATTGCATTGGCCAAGATATTTTAAAGCGAAGCCTGGATTAGACAAATAATTGACATCTTCCGCAAAGGGCTCTTCATCTTCTTCTTCTTTCATGGAAGGTTCAACACCATAATCAAGGCCCCCATACACAAAGTTTGTCTGGTTTGGCGGGTAGCCTAGAGGAACAACACTGCCGATGGGAAGGCGAGGTCTCCCCATGTCTTGCACAGACTCAAGTGTGGGCGTTGCAACAATATTCCTCACCAAATACTCCCCCAGGCCCGTATTGGCCATTTCAACAGTGATTGTTGGCGATTGAGGGGGAGAGAACGGAAGTCCTTCTGAAGTCCACTCCATGTCGGGTGTACTAGGCGTTTTAACTTCCATTCTGCTAGGTATCTCTTCAGTAGAGATGTTTGAGACCGAAGGTGGTACTTCTTCCATGGGTTTCTTGCCCTTGTCCTTCGTTGTGGCCACCATAGGTGGCGCTGTTGATGAAGGACCAGCCGATGAAGATGGACCTGGTTGAGGATCCAAGGGCTTTGACAATGGAGATGCCTACGAAATCGGACCCTGTTTGGATGGATTCAACTAAAAATCCACATGCGTTGATGGAAGGGTCGACTGCGGCATTAATTGCATCGAATTGCAATATTTGAAAGGTTCCAGGTCTGCTGGAACTACATGCACTTCCCCTTCAAAGGTGTACTTGAGGCACTGGTGAGCTATCGAAGGGACACACTTCATGTCCCTGATCCATGGGCGGCCCAACAAGATGTTGTAAGCCATCTCACCCTCCAAGATATGGCACAATGTAGGAATTGTCTTTTGTCCCACTTGAATGGGTAGGACAATTATGCCAACTATTGAGCATATTGCATCATTAAATGCTCGCAATGTATATGTGGAGGCTACTATGTGAGATGCAGGCAACTTCAAGTGTTTTAAAGCCACTGTTGTGATGATATTACTGGACGAGCCAGTATCTACCAACACTCTTTTGTACGGGATCCCGTTGACCCGTGCGATGACGTGCAGGGGTGGATCCGCCATGTCACCAGCTACTGATTTTATTTCATCATCTCTGAATGTGATAACTGGCTCCGTGCACCTTTGAACGTGTCCCACAAAATTGTTGAAAGCATTTGCCTCATGGGGTTGCAACTCAATGGCCTTTAATATATCCATTAGAGCTTCTCGATGAGGTGGCGATTGTTGTATAAGCTCATAGATGGAAAGCCTAGCTGACGTGGTCCGCAAGCTTTGGGTAAGCTTGCTCCGAATCGTGACCACTGGTCTAGGCGGAGGAGAGTGTTGTTGGGGTGGTAACGTTGTTGGCACCTCTCCTATAGCTACTGTGGGAGCAACTGTGCTTGGATGCTTCTTATTTCGAGTAACGATACTGATCATTCCCACATACCCTTGCATAGGGTAGTTTTGTGTTACTTCGTTAACTTGCACATTCTTTGTTTGTGTATCATGGGTGGGTAAGGGATCCTTGAAGACTCCCATCTATTGGTTGCCCGGTGCTACGGGATTGTCCACCACTAATGTCTTGTTATCAATTAAATCTTGCACCAAGCCTTTGAATTTCCAACAGGCATTAAGATCATGCCCTCTCCGTCTGTGAAACCTACAATATAATTCTTCCCTATAGCCTTTAGGTTTTGGTGCATTGGGATCTATGTGTTGAATCTCGGGTAGGTTGATCAAATTTGCCATTGACAAGCGGTCAAACAGGGAATCTCTGGACTCCGTGTAGGGTGTGAATTGTCACTGAGGGCGACGCTGTTGATTCTGCTTTTGCCGATTATTCTCTTGTTCATAATTATTTGGAGGGACCGCCTAATAGTTAGCTTTTTGGGGCTGTGTTGCTTGTGCAGGCGTAGGTATGTTAATAGCAACTTGATTGACCGCGACGGGTTTCTGTTGCGTTGTCCCTGTCTTGCTGTTATTCTTAGTCCATTCTTTCTTTTTTGGCTTAGCAATTTCACCATCTTGAATTTTGATCTCTTCGATTATTCTGGCTTGCACCAGGGCTTCTTCTAGAGTGGCATATTGCTGCAGCTGCAATAGCACAGAGATCGATCTCAAACAGATTTTTGAGAACATTTGTGTGAGGTCGGACATAGGAGGGAGGTAAGGCAGCTTTGAAAGCAAAGCCCTCCACCGGTTCCCATAGGCCGCTATAGTTTCTTCCTCATACTGCTTGAGGCTGGCTAGGTCACTAAGTGATGCCTTCTTCTTGGTGTTGAAGGCAAAGCATTCGAGGAACGCATCCACTAACTGATCTAAATTACAAATGCTATGCTTTGGCAGTTGGGTGAACCAATCCGAGGCAGGGCCTACGAACGTGGTTATAAATGTTCTTAATAACAAAGCATCATTATCCTGAATGCCGAAGCATTGGCTCAGGAATCTGGTTACATGTTCTTGGGCATCCTCCTCCCCTTTAAAGAGTGCCAACTGGGGCAGCTTAAAGTGCTCAGGGTAAGGAGGTGTTGGTACTGATGGATGCACAGGGTGGCTACGGAGTTGGCGTAAGGTGGGCTTTTGGGGCCCAGAAGTTTTGATCTCCATAGACTCTAAGCGCTCTAAGAGTGCTTTATAGGCATCAGAAGACTTGATTTCTTCTTCTTGAATTGGTCTCCTCTGAGGGTTGTAGGGAGCTTGAGGCCTATAGGGAGGTGGCTGAATAGCAGCCCCCTATCTTGATAAGGCATTTCAGCCCGCTCTTCTTCCTGTTCATACTCCTCATAATCTTCTTGAGGAGTTTCTGGGCGAGGCCTATGAACATAGATGGGTGCCCGTGGAGGGTGCCCATAATGGTTTCTAGGGGTGGCCTCCCGTTCAACTCTAGGAGGTCTCGGGGGCCACACTTGGTATGTTCTATTTTGCACCAAAGGATCATGCCTCTCATGCCTCTCGTGCCTCTCTATCCTTTGTATTCGAGGAATTGGGACCCTCTCATGCACATTGTTGTTGAGCAGCTCATCTGCTTGGCACTGAATGCGCTCTTTATTAAGGTTATATAAGTGTTCTAGCTGTTGTTGATCTTTCTTAAGCTTCGTGAGCTGCTCTTGATGGGTGACATATCTGGCGAAGGCCAGGTCATTTTGCTCTGTTGTGTTAGGTCTAGGAGGCCTAGATGCCTCACCTACGTGTTTATCTCGGTCATGATGATCCAAGATCTCTATATGTCGCTTCCCTCTGTCGAGGTTGGCAGCATTCACTTGAGGCTCTTGCCTCAATGGGGAATCTTGATGAAAAGTAGGTGCGGAAGCACATCGCTCCCATGTTGTGTATTGTTCTTGAGGAACGTAATGGTCTTCCTCATATTCCCCTTCATATATGTGAAAGGGGAGGGCGGAATTGACTCGCCCAGGTCTAAGAGCCTTGTGCTCTAGATGTTGCTTGTTGTTTCTAACATTGATGCGTGCTAAAGGAGGGATGACGAAATCATATGCTTCTTCCTTTGGGACCATAGGATGTTCTGGCATTTCAGTGCATGGTGGGTACTCATATCTAGCCTCTAGGGGTGTTTTCTTTTGGACGTACCCTTCCTGGAAGAGTGTGTGCTCTAAGAGGTTGTCCCTTGAAGGGGTGCCTCTATGGTCTCTTTTCGTCGTGGCGCGAACGGGACTGTTTAATTGAGTTTGCCTAAAAGGTGGTATGACCAAATCTTTGGAGCTGTATCGAAGGTGACTTGTGCCCCCTTGTATCCTCTCTATAGCTTCTGCCCATGCTTGGGCTTGGCTACGAGTGAATACCATGGTGATGACTCTCTACGAGCTATGTAAATTTTTATCTTTTTATGATTTTTTGATTTTTATGCTACACTAAACAGAAAATATCACACACATGCAAGCAATGATTATCTCTTTTAAAGATTAAAAGTGTGCCCTAAATCTGGTTTAGTGTGTTTTGATGTTTGTTTTTGAAAGCTTTTTTGAAGAACGTTTAAATGCAGTATGAAGGCTCTTATGACTCCCATAAATGGTCGCCCCTTCGATATACCATTGCCAGGCCGATATACCAACCTCTCTATATACCCGCCCTTACGTGAGGGAAACTATTGGTACGTGAGAGTAGATGGTACGTGGTACGTAGGTGGTACGAAAGGGGAATCACCCTGTTTATGACACCTACCATAGAAGACTTATCCTCATGCGCTAGGAATCACCCTAGCTACACTTGGTCAGCTTTCGTCAGGATTTACGTCTAGCAACAGTCACGATCGGGGTAATGTATGCAAATATTCAAGCCAACGTGGTGATGAAATCCACCATTGGTCTTGCTCAAGGGCTGGGGTTTTACGACCAGCTCCTTGGTTTAAGTCACCACGTGATGTGTGGGGTTCTTTTTATTTTGCAAAAAATGAAACATGCAGCCAAAAGAAAACTTTCCCTAAGCAATACAAAAATTAAAAATCAGAAAACAAAAAACAGAAAATTGACAGAGGCTTGTTAAAAACCCCTACCTCTTCTCTGCCCAAAAGGATGTCTCTGATTTGCTATTCTAAAAAATGCACAGAGCGCTATTCATCCCTGGGTGAGACGAATAACAGAACAGTATTCGTTCCAGGGTAGGACGAATTCCTATTCGCCCCTGGGTGAGACGAATCCCAATTCTGTACTCGTCGCAGACCGAAACGAATAACAGTCTAATGTTTGAAAAATAGGTACCTGTAAACAAAACAAGCAATTTCAGATCAAAAATCTAACCTAAAAAAAAATAGAGGACAGAGGTCCCACCGTGATCGCCATTGAAAGCACGAGATTCCAGAAACAAAAAGGATAAACTAAAATGCGATGTAAACGAAACTAAAGATAACGCTTAAAGCCTATGTATTGAAAAATGCATGAAAAGGAAAGAACATGAACGAATGAACACAAGATATAAAAGCAATATAAAATACGGCCCTTTTTATTGATATGCTTTCAAAGTTGTGTTACAATACGTCTCCTTCCTTTTTAGGGGATAGGAGCATTAAATATTGATTCTTTACAACTTGTTTCAGAATTCCTTCTTCCGCGTGCCCACATATAAGATGGGCGAACCAAAACGTTGTCGTCGCTTGTGTTGATAAAACTTGACTCTTTTTTATAGCATATAGATAACCATTACTAGACTAACGGTAGAGGGGCTGAAAGCTCTACCCATTCTGATCGAAACGAAGGAGGAATAGGAATGAGATTTCTATCCTCCGAGAAAATGGGAGTGGAACGAGAATTGACAAGAACCTTCGATGCATTTTAAGGGAAAAGGGGAAGGTGCGTTTAAGAGCCTTACCGACATAGGCGCTTAGGATTAAATGCGCGCCCTAAGCTAAGGTAATTCCCGGTCTTTCTGGAAGGAGCGGGGTAGGAGGGCCCGGCGAAGGGGCGGCATCCGGAGCAACGACCCCTTATATACTAGAGGTTTGGAAGAGTTTTGGATAGAGTGCTTAGCTTCTTAAGAGCCCGATTCATTAGCTTCCCAGTTCATTATTCCCAGGGGAGTCCGGGCCGTGTCTCGACGGGGAAAGAGCAAAGAGAGGGCTCCACAGATAGGAAGTGGAGTGTTTCTCCCGCATTGGATTACCTTTTTTTTCGAGGCCGAAAGCTTCTTCAAGCCCAGGGAATGGATCGACAGCAAGGCATAGCTTGCTCGGGCCTTTCCTCCTCCCAGCTGTCAATGGGAAATACTCTATTGCGTTGTCAAGTTCCTTCTCCTCATTCAAAGAAGGAGTGCTCTCTCTCTTCTAATAGAACCTATTCCTGGGGATTGGTAGCGGCATGAACAACCGATTCGCCCCTGTTGTAATAGTAGGGCTCTAGGGGGGATTGGCCTCCTAATAAATACTATTCTATTCTATTAGATAGGGTAATAGGTATACAATGGCCTCTTCCAAATCTAGGAATCTAATCCTTTCCATCTATCCATCTATCTATCTATTCGTATCTATCCATCCATCTATCCCTTTCAATTGGATTGGGCTTGGTTGGCCATTTAGGAAATATTGGCCGGTTCCAATTACCTGGAGAGTGGAGGATGAGAGGGGTTTAAGGGGAGTGAAGGAGGAGAGGCAGGTTGCTGCCGGTATTGGAACCGCTAAAGAGAAGTGGAGAGCGACCTCGAGCTGGAATGGGCTCTCTATTTTTAACGGGGTGGGGCCTTGCAAGGATAAAATCTTCCTGTTTCCCTTTTAGAGCTTTTCATTCCCTTAAGCTTCGGTGAATCACTTGGCTTCGATCAATAGCGAGGCGTTGCGTTCCCCCGGCGCCTCTCTATTATAAGCTGCTACATCCAGTCTTCGAATCCCAAGGCTTATTAGATGAGAAATGTGTTGGCTCTCTTTTAAGGCTCTCTATCTATAATCTGAATGGGAGCGGGAAAAGAGGGTCCCAAGTATGGCTATTAGAGGAGATCGACCCTAAACTAAAGATGCGAAAGCGACCCACCCTAATAAGAGAAGGCGAGAAGGCTCTCTAGTATTTCAAAATATTTGCCCCCTATTTAAAAGGTAAGGTCGACCTATCCTCTCTTTCCTCGACCGCGTCTTAAGAGCAATTAAAATAGTCGCTGTCGCCCCCTACCTCTCCCACTCCCAATCCATGCTGTTGGTCATTCCATCACACTTCCCACTTCAGGTCATGCCCTTATATATAGAGGATTGACACAGAAGGAGATAGATATCATTCCAGATATCATTCCTACTGGCATTCTGTTAGTACCATTCCCATTCCGCCTCACAATCACAAGGGCTTTAATATAATAAGTTCGCGGCAATCCGAATCCATTGATTTCCGAATCCATTGATTTCCGGATCCATTGATTAGCGGCATTCCCTGAAAGCTGTCAGTACCTCGACCAGAAGGGAGATAGCCACGCCCCGCCCCTATCTCTATCAGCCAGAACCCAAGCCCCTATCTCTATCAGCTAGAACCCTTCAGTATTAAAGTGCTAATCCCGCCTGTGTCACCCCTTTAAAATAGAGAGCTCGGCCCTCTCTAATTTAATTCGCTTATCTAAAAACCATCTCTATCCCGCAATCGGGGTCGATCTCGGCCCTCTTCAAAGAAATGGGAAAAGAGTCAATAGCACTTGTATATGAAAATGAAAACTCATGATTCTGAAAGCTTACTTGTTAGTGAATACAAAAGATAAATAAAATGATGATTTAAATAAATCTAAATGAACTAAAAACTTGATGAAAGCATGAACATATCACTAGAAAAACACTGCAAAAGAAACAGTCTACAAATTCGTTGCAGATTCGTATTCGCTCCGGGGTGGGACAAGTAAACCTACAACAAACTGGTATTCGCTATGGGGTGAAACGAGTAAACCTGCAATAAGGCAAGGGCGCCCGAGGGCAAACCACCCGTCGGTTAGAACCTTGTTTCGACACCAATCCACTTGGGATGGGTCCAAAACATATTGTGATGTATTGTCGACAAATTGGTAGGATATTAGGGCCAAAAAAATTGGGTTTTGGGTCTCGATTCGTGCTTCTACTAGTCACCCAATAACATCCCTTTAGAATGAGAGATTATGGATGTAAAAGCACAAATCACAAGTATGTAAAATGGCAGCACTTCGTTGCTCAAATGCTCCTTCTCTCTGTGTCTTTTGGGTGAGGAAACTCACCATTTTATAGACCCAAGGGATCTCTTGAATTAACATGCAGAAGTGCTACTTAGCATGAATGCTTTTTTGTGAAGAGAAGACTTCTTTTTGATCAAGGGCTTATTAACTACCTCTGTGCATGTCTTTGCAACTGGCACTGTAACTGCCTCTGCATGCTCAGAAAAACTCACTCGCACTCCCATGCAATGAAGGGATAGTTAAGTGGAAGATCTGAGTTTTCATGTGTCGAGATTTGACTTTTTGTTGGTCAAACCTGGTATTCGTCCCACCCAGGAGCGAGCGCGAAATGCAAGTCCGTATTCATCCCTGGGTGGGATGAATAAGGAGCAGAGTGCCTGAAAGGTGCCAAAATGGTGTTTGACCTTCCAAAACTACTGTGAGAGTGGTTAGGACCACTGTTTAACCTCTATGGGTTGTCCTAGGGGCTGTGTGTGTTAATGCGATCAGTGTTTGCGGTCACTTAATCGGATTGGTGCTGTTTTGGTTTCTATAGATGCACCTTTTTGGGATGCGCTATGCATGGCGTAGCGCTGAGAAAAAATAGATAACCAAAGCACTAGTGATTAATGTTTCTTAGTAACTTAACCAACTTATGATGCCCGAAGTATGGAAAGGGCATGCATTCTTGAATCCTTGGTTCGGACGTGCTAAGGAAATTGATATCAAGTATTAACCTATTTTGGTAAGGTGTGACTTGAGCTTGGACATTGATCAGTCATGAATAGGCAAAGGGCCCAACCTTTTGTCTATGGGAACCTTGAGTTCATGATTCATGAATTTCAAGTGCTTGATCAGTTTGATTATTGATTGTTTGCTGCCCCAAGCAGGAGCGTGATTGTCTTTGTCAATGATTCTTTGAATGCATGCCATTGCCTTGATTGGGTGTAGGTTTGCTGATTGGTAACTAAGTGTGACTACCCCCTCAAGCGATGAATTGATGAGGGAATGATCAAATTGAGAAAAGCGACGAGTCGCTTGACCTAAGATGACTTAAGTGAGGGTGCCTTCAGATGTTTTCCATTGAATGCTTGAGCAGTTTCCTGATTTTTGAACCTGTTTTTGGTGGGTTTTAACCGATTTTACGACGCCGTATGGGGTTGAAATTGACAAAAATTCGATATCCTGTGGAGTGGTCCAGCCATGGTAGCCTTCTTAGGGAGAAATATAGTGACAATGTAAACCCTGACATCTATTTTTTATGCCAAGAATGTTAGGTGCAAAAGCACTCTGGTCTGGCAATTTTTAGTGCTTTTTGTTGTGTTGCATTTTTCATTTTTTTATTTTTGTTGTTTTTGATTTTTATTGAATTTGGAATTCGGTATTCGTTCTAGGGTAGGATGAATTCCTATTCACCCCTGGGTGATACAATTCCCAATTTTGTACTTGTTGTAGATCGAAACGAATAACAGTCTAATGTTTGAAAAATAGGTACCTGTAAACAAAACAAGCAATTTCAGATCAGAAATCTAACCTAAAAAAAAAAATAGAGGACAGAGGTCCCACTGTGATCGCCATTGAAAGCACGAGATTCCGAAAACAAAAAGGATAAAATAGAATGTGATGTAAAAGAAACTAAAGATAACGCTTAAAGCCTATGTATTGAAAAATGCATGAAAAGGAAAGAACATGAATGAATGAACACAAGATATCAAAGCAATATAAAATACGGCCCTTTTTATTGATATGCTTTCAAAGTTGTGTTACAATACGTCTCCTTCCTTTTTAGGGGATACTAGCGTTAAATATTGATTCTTTACAACTTGTTTTAGAATTCCTTCTTTCGCGTGCCCACATATAAGATGGGCGAACCAAAACGTTGCCGTCGCTTGTGTTGATAAAACTCGACTCTTCGCTGCTCCTCTGATGTTGAAGACCTACGTTCAAAGAAACAGGAAAAGAGTCAATAGCACCTGTATATGAAAATGAAAACTCGTGATTCTAAAAGCTTACTTGTTAGTGAATACAAAAGATAAATAAAACGATGATTTAAATAAATCTAAATGAACTGAAAACTTGATGAAAGCATGAACATATCACTAGAAAAACACTGCAAAAGAAATAGTCTACAAATTCGTTGTAGATTCGTATTCGCTCCGGGGTGGGACGAGTAAACCTACAACAAACTGGTATTCGCTCTGGGGTGAAACGAGTAAACCTGCAATAAGGCAAGGGCGCCCGAGGGCAAACCACCCATCGGTTAAAACCTTGTTTCGACACCAATCCACTTGGGATGGGTCCAAAACCTATTGTGATGTATTGTCGACAAATTGGTAGGATATTATGGCCAAAAAAATTGGGTTTTGGGTCTCGATTCGTGCTTCTACTAGTCACCCAATAACCTCCCTTTCGAATGAGAGATTATGGATGTAAAAGCACAAATCACAAGTATGTAAAATGGCAGCACTTCATTGCTCAAATGCTCCTTCTCTCTGTGTCTTTTGGGTGAGGAAACTCACCATTTTATAGACCCAAGGGGTCTCTTGAATTAACATGCAGAAGTGCTACTTAGCATGAATGTTTTTTTGTGAAGAGAAGACTTCTTTTTTATCAAGGGCTTATTAACTACCTCTATGCATGTCTTTGCAACTGGCACTGTAACTGCCTCTGCATGCTCAAAAAAACTCACTCACACTCCCATGCAATGAAGGGATATTTAAGTGGCAGATCTGAGTTGTCATGTGCCGATATTTGACTTTTTTTTGGTCAAACATGGTATTCGTCCCACCCAGGAGCGAGCATGAAATGCAAGTCCGTATTCGTCCCTGGGTGGGACGAATAAGGAGCAGAGTGCCTGAAAGGTGCCAAAATGGTGTCTGACCTTCCAAAACTATTGTGAGAGTGGTTAGGACCACTGTTTAACCTCTGTGGGCTGCCCTGGGGGCTATGTGTGTCAATGTGATCAGTGTTTGCGATCACTTAATCAGATTGGTGTTGTTTTGGTGTCTACAGTGAGAAACCAAGCCCGGTAAGTTGAAGACATTATGGCTTGGTCCTTATAAAGTAGTTGAAGTAATGAATATTGGAGAAATCAAGTTATAGAACTTGAATGAGATGGAGGTGCATGACACTGTAAATGAATCAAAGTTGATGCCTTACAAGGTACATTGCTTATTTATTTCTTTAGAAGAGATTGAACGACGAAGACGAACAAAAGCTCAACAGAGAGCTTAGAGTGAGCCAAGTTCATAATAGGAGGAGCCTAACATAGGACTTGCACACTTATTTGTAGAAGGGGAGGAGACACAACCAACCATAGAACATCAAGAGTTGGCACCTTAACCTGGAGAAAGAATATTACGAGTAGATGTCAGATTTGCAGATGGGACCGAACGAGTAGATGAAGAAGATGAAGATTGGATTCCTCCAAATAAAAGAGGAAATCAAGAGATCGTACTATTACCCAAGAATAGGGGAAAGCAAGAAGAAGCACCCCTAGTAAGTACAAATATGATGTATCCTCAGTTTAGAACGAAGGGAACTACCCCAATAAGTGGAAGGGTAAATAAGGATACGGTTAACAATACTATACGAGGATAGAGTGGACACCTTTGAAATGGAAGTTCCAGAGGAAGAAGGAACAAGATCATAAATCAAGAATTGGTTGGACTTAATCCATTGGCTTGGATATGGCTATTACAATAGAGAATGTAGTTACAGACTCATCAACTATAAGAAGAATACCAGATGTTGTGAGGTCATAATGCAAGGTTGAGAGAACAAATAATCCAAGAATTGGATAGTACAATACAAAGGCTAGATGATAAAAGAATAGCTAGGCTACAAAATCTAGAAGGATAACTTTAGGATGATAAGGGGATAACTCCAAGGAGTAGTGTAAGAAATTATGGAGTAAGCACAAGTTTGGAAGTACCACCAAGTGATCTGCCAATGATGAATGAAGATGCATAAATGCTATGGTGAGACATTGAGGAAGCAACCACATCACCTGAATCACAAGGTAATGTATGACTGGATTTGAATGACTCCAAAAATGAAGGAATTCCTTGGTTAGTAATGGAACCTAGCATATAAAGCAATGATGAAGATGATTTCCCATAGAATCCCTATAATCCTCAAGATAATCGTGATTCCCCAGCATGCACAACAACACAACGACAAATAGGGAGATCATAGAGACATAAAGCCAAACTTGACCTACAAGCATACATAATAGCCTATATACAGTTGAGAATACAAAGGAGAGAAGTACAGATATTAGAGAGATTGATGAATTTACCAACATATTGGGTGGAACAGAGAGAAGAGGATCAGAATAACTCAAATTATGAGATGGACTTTTCTGATGCATATAGAGAGTTCTTGGCAACCTCATCTCCACAAAGAAGCTTTTAGGAGAGAATATAGAGACATAACCTATCATGTTTAGATCATAGAATTAGAGCACTACAACAATTATCACCAAGCATAAGAAGAAGTAGAAGTCCACTAGCCAACATTGAGTTGGTAGAAATAACTCTTGATAACCAAGCAATGGGAGGAAGGAACAAAGAAGGACCCCTAAGGCTTCAACCAGGCAATGAAGAAGGTATTCGACTATGAAGTGAGCAAGGAAAAGGTGATGTTACAATTAGATAAGGAATAGGACGAGGAAAGTTTTGACCTCCTACCCCTAGATGGCTAGGAGATACACCTTTAGCTTGTATGAACTAGACAAGGAATCTACGAGGGTTACCATAGATGAGATGAATCTTACCTAGCCCTATAAGGCAGTATCCATTAGGATGACCACCACTAATTTGATGAGGAAATCAAAGAGTGATAGGTGGCAGAGGATTACTCCAAGAAAGGGAGGAATCACCATTGGTGCAGAGAAACCCAATGTCAAGAGGAATAGGATGGGGAAGACACTCATGCGGGAGAGGCCTTGCTAGTAGAGAAAGAGTGCATTTTTTAGATGAAAGAAACCAGGGACAATTAAGGATCTGATCACCAAGTCTAGAGCCATAATTGATCCGATGGGATAGACAAAGAAGTTGCTCAAATGATAGTAGAGTAGTAAGGACACCGCTACCAAGGGACCAATCACCTGTGCGACAAGGAGAAAGGAAACCAGGTGGAGATAATCCAACTTGCAACTGTATAATTCCAAATTCTACACATGCTAGGGGAAGGCCAAAAAATTTAGTAACATCACAAGTGGAGATGAATCAGCCTAGGGAGCAAGCACCGACAGGTGACACAACCACCCAAAATGTCATAGTTGAACCTCCAAGAGAAGAATATGATGGGATCGTACAAGTGAATGTCATTGTATGATTTCCACGATGGTAAGTGTAAATAGAATAGGAATGAAAAAAAAGAAAAAGAAAAAGAAAGAGAAAGAAAAAAAGGAAAAAAATAAAATAATAATATACCTTAATTGTGAAAATCCTTTGGGACGCAATTAGGAATGAAGTGGGTTGAAAACCAAAAACGATGGCCTCTTCAATATAGAAAATAGATAGAAAAGTTTCTCTAAGTGATAGATTGTACAAATCAAAGATGAAAAAGCACAAGTACTAGATCATACAAAGCCAGTTTTTGAAGTCAAAAAGCATAAAAGAGAGATCGTACAAGGGAAATTGGCAAAAGTACATTTGAAATCATACAAGAGAACATGTTGTATGATTTAGGTCGTACAATGTATGATTTTAGGTGCAATGTATGATTTTCAACCATCGCATTAAATGTCACATGTGTGAAATAAGAGATGGTTGGAGAAAAAGCAGGAAAAAGACAAAATTTTCAAATAAAATATTGAGTTGTCGATCATCCGTGCTAGAGGATGGAAAACATGCAAAGTGGTACAATTTTGAAAATAAAGTAGTTAGGGTTCAGTTAGGGTTTGATGAACGAATTAAATAGAGGGCAAACGCATAATTTCTTTAAACCGTACAAGAGAAAATTCAAATTTCTTAGGAGGCCGAAGGTGAAAAGCATACAACTAAACAAAGAGGACTATATGGACAATAAAATGCATCAGTAACCTACAATAAATGATGACCCATTTCAATTAGAACTAGGGATAACTTTTTGCATTCAAAAAAATTGAACCGAAGAAGAAAAGGGAGAAAAAGTTAGGGTTTGACTCCATTGAAGGGAAAATTCAAAATTTTATTGGAAATAAGGGAGTATTAGTAGTAGAAGATATCCAAGCAAGAACCGGGTGGTGGAGAAATACATATTAGGGTTCAAAGAAGTGACAACTTGAAGCCCAAGTGGACAAATTAGAAAGTAAAGGAAATACAAACCCTAAATCAAAAAAATTGGCCAAAAACAAAAGGGAAAAGATGGAGGAAAGGATGAAGCAATCAGTACAACCGTATATGATAGCCAAAAAATTTCATTTTTGGGGATAAATTGTGCCAAGGGTGGAAGAATTGGAAAATTTCTTTCGAAAAGCATTAAAAAGAGAGATCAAGGCAATCCGACAACTGGGTTGGTGAAGAATTCAACAAAGGAAGTGAAAATAATGAATTTTTGACAACCTAGGGTTTGAAAATATGTATTGTATAATTTTTATGATGGAGTGTATGGTCTCAGGGAAAAGTTTGTGCAGTTTCAGGCAGTTCTTGTGCTGTTTTAGCCATTTTTAAGCAAATCATATAGAATCATACAGATTCAACGAAGGGGAACAGTTGGAGAGGAAGATTGTACAAAGTAGAATGGGCTTGTACAATTTCATGTGGTAATTATACGATTTGAGGTAAATTGAGCAATTTTAAGAATGAATAGCGATAATTTAAATGATTGTACGATCTAGAAAGGTTACCCTAATAAAATCGTACAAGAGTGGAAATAAGAGCAAATTTTATGATTTTTAATAGATTGTACAATTTGCAGTAGTTTTATGATTTCCAACACACTTCCAATTATGGAAGTGATGATGTTCAAGTAGCAAGACAACTGGAGGTATGGCAAGAAAATGATCTCAGTAGAAGAGTTTGGATACCGGTTGAGAAGGATTGTAGCCAATAGGGTGGAACGATCACTAGAACCTCTACACACGAGAGAGTCATGACCACAGTGATAGTACCAAGGATGAGAGTCTCAGTCTTATGATTGTTGTGGTACTCATCCTTGGAGAAGAGGAGGATACAGGTCATGGAGAAGTCAAAAGTACTGGATGGTTGATAGAAGAAGAACATCACCAAGATACCGAGAGGACAGAATAGCACAAGAAAAGGTCTCGAGAAGGGAATTAAGGAGCAAGGTACATATTCTAGATCAGGATGAGGATTTGAGTAGTGGACCTGAGGAAGGTCAGGTGGAGATAACAAAAATTTTATTCATACAACATGGAGGAGAAACATGCAGGAGATGGTGGAATGATAAACAAAATAAGAACCATCCCTGGAGGAAATGGTTTGAGGAGGCTAGTGTAGCCATAATAGTGCAAGTGCCACCATACCAAAAAATCTTCTTCTACAATTATCTATTGCAGATGGTTTAGACATATAATCCTATGACCAAAACTACCTTTGTCAATGTGGACAAGAGGTTGGTGAGAATAGAAGTTATGGTAGATGCATTCAAGAAGACATTCGAATTTATAGCATATGATATAGAGATAGTTAAGAAGTTGGTTGATCTAATTGAGTCATATTATATCATCACTTTGTTAACTAATGTGAAGTCATTAACAGCTGCAAAAATCTCAAGTGCACGGACTTGAGTAATTAAACAAAGCCAGCTGAAAGGGGACAACTAGCCATGTGCTATGAATATAGTAATGGCTCAAATTTTAGGGGATACACAAGCTACGGAGATGCCAATCTGGATGGCTCAGTATGTAGAAGGTATCACCCAAGGAATCAAGTATGATTGGGATACCTATATAGAAATAAAAATGTATGAAGTACTAACAAAAAGATCAAAGAATTTTGGAATGATTTCCATGCCATTGGACTGTTATTAAATATTGTTATAGAGTTGGGAATCCGCTTTCCAGATTTGACAATAGGAATGTGGATGCAGGACAACCAACCATTTTGAGGTGGGCAAAGTCAGTACCCATTAAGAAGGAGACTCTAGAGAAGTCTCAAACAAGGAAGGAGTAGCAGGCCATGGAGGTACCAGAGGATACTCCTTCAGATGATGAGGATGTACATCCCCAGAGGAAAATACCAAGGAGATTAGAACCTGAAATGGAACAACAAGTAATGCAACAATGGCAGCAGGAGCAACCATAAGTTTAAGAAAGAGAGAAAATTATGGAGAGACAAGTAAGCCCAATACAAATAAGAATGAGATGACAATGAGAAATAATGACAAAGAATCCCATTCCAGAAAAACAAGATGAGCCTACACAGAAGGATTAGCATGAGGAAGAACAATTAGATTCAGAGAAGACAAATCTAGATGACTAGAGTTGGGAAGAAGAAGAGAAGATAGTGGTATCTCCACAAATTTTCCAATGTAATAAATTTGAAATCTTGGATGCTTCAAAATTTTTGAAGGATATAAAGATGTGGCAGATAGCACAAGAAGTGACAGCCACCACTCAGGAGGAAAAAGAGGAAACTGAAGTGAGAGTAGAATCTTCAGAGGAAGAGTCTAGGAAAAGGAAGAAGCTCCATTTCAAATTTGTGATGGGGGTAATTTCAAAGAAAAATAACCCAAGCGATGCATAAGAAGAGACAAAAGCATCACAAGAACAGGAAGAACTTGTTGTTAAGAAATTCATAGCAATGGAGACACAATAGAATCAAGAGGAAGAACATGTGATTGAAGAGCAACAGGTGGGCTCCACTGAAAAAAAAGAAGCCCAGGAACAAATGAAGCAACAACAATCTTAGTAGGAGATTATGAATATAGAAGATAATGAGGAGGAGGAGAAGATTGTAGAATAGAATCCACCTTAGGAGAAGATAGAAACAGAGAGAGCACTTTGAGATCTTGGAGGAAGCTCTAGCCACCACATGGAGGAAGAAGAACAAACTCCTATAGAAGAGGAACGATGGAGAATGAGAACAAGCTACATTTTGAAGGTACTGTAGTTTGGAAAGATTAAAATTGAAGAGGAGGGGAAAGGATTAGAAGATTATGTGGAAAATTTCTTCTCACAAATAGGCGATGCCATAACCAGTGCCAAGTTACAGTTCTATATTGGATGCATGGGAGAATTGAAGATGTGGGAGGAATAAGTGTCTCTCAAATTAGAGAAAATAATAGAATGGGTGAATAATGAGGAGTGTACAAGGAGAATCATAGATATTCATGTACAAAACCTATGGAAGTTACCTAGGGAAGAGGTAACCATAATGTTGGAAAGAGATGACTTGCCAGAAGGAGTGATAACCAACTATAGGCAACATCCAAGGTTGTACTTGGATAGAACCAATCACCCGAATTGTCCAATAAATATAAGAGAATTGGAGCACAAGAGGGTCACTATAGATTTGTCTATCACTATGAGGAAGTTGAACTTTCTCACACATTGGATAGAGTGGTTGAGCATCAGATTGGAGCAGATTTATCAACTCAAGGAAGCTCATAAGGAGGAGACGAAAGCCAATCAGATGGAAATTATTGGAATGGAGGGAGAATTACAAAAATGTAAGGCTATAGCAGAGGAGAAAATAAAAAATTAGAGGAAGATCTAACAAGCATAAAGGCTAAGTCTAAAACCAGACAATTTTCTTGAATAAGAGAAGCGATAGATCTCATAGACAGTAAAAGACAAGATTAAGGAGTTGGAGGCACAACTCAAGTCAAAGGAGGAATAGATTACAACACAGTTGGCTAAGAAAAATGAGCAAGTGGCGACATAGGTCAAGTATATAGAACTTTAAGAGGACAACAAAAGATATAATGAATTGGTTCTGGAGAAACAATTGCAATTAAAGGCTAGGAAAGATATTATTCATATCTTGGAGGCTGATATTTATCACCACCTAAAGACCATTACTAAAAATAATGAAGAGCTTCAGGTGGCGATCCGAATAGAAGCTCACTTGCAGGAGAGGTTGAAGAGGAGTGTCGTTGATCAAGAAAAGCAAATGATGGAATTCCTGAAGACTGCTGAAGAGAAGGCTAATTTCCATGGAGCGAAAGTAGTGGAAATAGGAAGCTATGCAGCCAAGTTGAAGAATGAGCGTGTAATTCTTCAAACCAAAGTGATTGCCTTGCAAGAGTTAGTTGCGAACTATGAGGTACAACTAAAGTATAAAGGTCAGTCGGTGAGGACACTAACCAAAGTAAAAGGAAGGGTAGATGTAGGTAGTAAATCCACCTCCTAGAAGAAGAGAAAGTGACAAAAGGGATTTGCTCAATTTTGACAATTTTGACAGTTTGTACAAGTTTTGCAAATCGTACAGGTAGGAGTAAACCGTACAACCAAGAGGGAAAACCATACAAGGCAAAGGCAAATCGTACAAGGTGCATTGAAATGCAGTGAAATACATGGAAAATATAATTTTGGGTTGAAATAGCACATAGGTTTGATAATTAAAATTATTAATTAATGCATTCCGTTATGCATGGGTGGTTGTAAAATAACTAATTGCCTCAAGAAACACTTTGGAATGGCCTGGGAAACGTTATATAAGGCCCTATTTTCAATTTTGTAGGTTTGGATGTTTGTTGGTTGTAATATGACTAAGTTATGCTATTATGTTTTGAGTTCTAGCTATAATTGTTGTAGATCAGCCATGTTGTAAGTGAAATCAATATAGAATATTATATACATGAGCATAGTTGCATTTTTCTATGTTGTGTACGATATTGGCATGGATGAATGACAATTGATGGTTTAATGATGTTGCATGCACTTTTTGGTGAATGTTTTGGCTAGTTTATGTCTTATTGTGATAGAATGGATTAATCCAGCATTAGTGAAGCTTTGTAGAATGATCTATGATGATGGAAGCATTATGGATGACATGGTGAAACCCATTGTATTATTTATGGATGTAGCCCTTTGATTTACCTCTCTCCAACCCTAGTGATAAGTTTTGCATGTTACAAGAAAATGACTAATTGGCATATTAAGCACTTACAAAACCTAGCTGAGAGATTGGCTTTAGAGTATCCAATTTGGCACTTGTATGTAATTTCATTTCATATAGATCGTACACCAGACTTCGTACAAATTTTATGAAGACAACTTACCCAATTTGGCAATTCAAGCGATTGAGGATAACTTACCCAATTTTGCAGTTTTGGAGAATCGACTTATTCACTACAAACCTGTGTACGAAAGCCTGCAAAACTAAATCTGAAGGATTGGTTAAGTGTAGAATCGTACAAGCCATGTCACTGTATTATTTTAGATCATACAATGTGTCGAATTGACTTCTGTACAAGCTATTCATTGGGTGTAAAATGGTAGTTTTAGGGATTGTACAATTGTATGACTTGGTAGATAAGAGATAGTACATTGATAATTATAATCACTAGAAATCACCTCCCCACTGGGAATATTGCACCCCTATACTATAGTTTATACTTCCTCCTTTGTTTTCATTAAAAACCATTTCTTTTCATCCTCTTTCCATTTGTCTGCTCTTTCCATTTCCATTTCCATCCGTAACCACAATTAGTAACTTCCTTCACCTTATCGATTGAAACATTTTTTTATGTGAATACTTCCCTTATATATTCCATCAAATATTTTTGAGCACCATGCCTTAATGAATGAACCCATTTCTATTTATGTCTTGTTATAATATCATGGCAACGGGCCTATTTACTCTGACATACCTTCTGAATAATGCTTTTCAGTGTGGTAGCTAAGGACATCATACATATGCCAAGGTAATAATGGGCTAAGGTAATAATGTACCCACAAAACAAATCCTCTATTTCATCTGATTGGTGGGACGTCTCCTTCATTTGCATCATCATTCCAAGTTTATCTATGTGTTTGATACCCAGTCTATCCACGAAATCCATGTTAGGTTACCTATGTTGCTATCACTTGTCTGAGAAAAACATCATGCGACACCGGTATACTCAACGGTTATGTAGCAATTTTGCAACAATATAGGTAGCTTTGTTGCGATGCAAAAATTTACGTACATCTGATACTAAATGACCTCAAAGACCCTTTGCAGTCTCCCATTCAACCTAGATACTAGATACCTTTAGAACTAGAGCCATCCAAAGAAATGATAGAAATAAGAACTTCCCTTATTTGTGAAGCCCACCATCTAGGAGGGTGGTCGTAGCAAGTAAGATCACTTTTATCCAAAGACAAATTAGCTAAAGCATCAACACTCTTGTTTTGATTTGTGACCACATGATTGTAATCACCTTTCAAAAATCCCATCTGGATTAACTAAATCTTCTCAATAATTTTTTTTATTCTCCAATCAATATTATGATTCTTAAAAGGAGTCTTCAAAATATTAATCATGAGGTGAGAGTCAGACTCAACTAGTACCTTTTACCAACCAATATTAGTAGCCTCTTGAAGGCATATAAGAATACCATACCCCTCAACAAGTTTATTGGATAAAATATCTAAATTCTCAGCAAAAGTAAAAACCAGGGAGCCATCTGAAAGTCTACCAATTCCTCTCGCACTAGCTTTTCCAGGGTTCCCTCTAGAGGCTCCATCAGTATTGACTTTTCCAAAATTCTTAGGAGGATATTTCCAATTCCTTGTTCTATCCATATTGCAATTACTCACATTCATTTTAATCCGGTTGCTCTTAGAAGAGTTAATATTCAATATTTGCATCACTTGATCCCATATTTGATGGGATTTTTTGGGCTGATTAAGGAGTTGATGGACTGAGTCAACTAAGTTGGCAATGGTCTTCTTCCAAATATAGTGAATATCCTTCCTTTCTTGATTAAAATATGGTTGTTAATTTCATTCCAAATATTCCAAATAAGAATGGTATAACCCATCTAAACTAACTACCTAATAAAATAATCAACACTCTCTTGATTAGGCCAATCCCTCCAAAGTTATTCAAAAGTAAAAAAATTGGACAATTGTAAGCCAAGTAAAATGGCCATTCTCCTCCAAATATCAGAGGCTAAAGTATACTCAATAAAAATATGACTGAGAGTTTTCGTATTCTCTCCACACATATCACATCTAAAAGGTTTATGAAAACCACACTTCATAAGATGCTCCCCAGTAAGCACCTTGCGATGCAATAAAAGCCAAGTAAAGAACCTCACCTTAGGCCAAATCTTTTGAGCCCACAACTAAGAAAATGTGTCAGATGATTGGTTGGTATTATTATGGCATAAGGCCAAATAACCTTGAGCAACTGAATACTCACCCCTAGTAGTGTTGTTCCATACAAAACAATCTTTATCATGGGACCAAGAGAGAGATTTCATAAGAAGGATGCACTGGATATCTTGTCTTTGCCTTTCTAGGATTTGAATAGGCCAGTCCTCAATAGGGATTCAATATCTACCAACCTTTGAATTACCAGTATGGTACCAACAATAATTAGCCACCTTTATCCAGTTAGCTTGGTGAAACTCCTCAATCCAAGGCCTCCAATAGGAAAATTGAGTAATCAAAGGCTTGTGACCATCCCAAGAATCTATCCAAAAATTTTCCTGTTGACCATTATGAATGATCCAAAATAATTTTTTTTTATCAAATCCTCACTAGTCTTAAGAACTTCTAAAATAGGAGAACCTTTGGAAGGCAATTGATAGCGAACACGGTCTTCATGACTTTTGTTCTCAGCATATTTAGCATGGAGATTCTTGGCCCAAAGAGCATTGGGGTTATGTAAAATCCTCCAATATAATTTAGTAGCTAAAGCTTTGTTTTTATTAATAGCAGACTAGAATCCTAACCCCCTTCATTCTTAGGAAGACATAAAGTGTCCTATTTCACCAAGGTCCATTTTCTTTGCTTAGTACCACTCAAAAGGAACCAATGACTGATTTGATCCAGTTATCAAAGAATAGTCTTTGGGATATTCAACATAAATATAACATAAATAGGAATATCCTAAAGGACTAATTTTACCAAGGTGATTCTACCCCCAGAAGAAAGCCACCTATTGGTCCACATTGTTAAGGTGCAATTTAGATATAGATCAAGCTAAAATTTACATTAATAAACCTTGCTTAAATAGGCACAAGGAAGACCCAAGATACATAATAATCGCCCTCATTTCGTAACCAAACGCCAATATAATATTGGAGAAGAAATAGGGAGGAAAGAAATATTCTAACCTATTACTTGCTAACAATAATGCTAACTAATGCTGCCAACTAATGTTGATGTGAGATGAATAACTTACATGGGTTAATTGAAAAACAATGCCTAGGAACAATAAACTAACAACTAATCCTAGGTAATAGCGGACATGAAAGTGATATCCTCATCATACCTCCCCACTCAAGTAGCATTAGACTCCAATGTGTACACAGTAAGAGTGGAATAGTGAGTCACTAAACACTGCAAAGAGGTCTCATAATCGGGTTAAAAATCATCTTGGATACCTTGGGATGCCGACGTAGAGATACAACGTCGAGAGGACTTCCTTGCCAAGAAAATACAAGGAGTAAAGACCTGTTGTTGGATCTGCATATGCTGTTGGAACTTGTGAATAACTAAAACCTATAAAGAGGTCACTGCAATGCTTGAGGTGGAACAACAAATGTGCAATAGAAGCAAAAGGAAGAGTTTTTATGGAGGATGAATGACCACCTAAAAAGGACCAAGGTTCGGAAGGCCATGAGACTAACTACAACAACTAGTATGGCCATGTGATCCTCCAAAGCAGTAGCCTTATGTTTGTTGGTACAAGCCAAAAAGGCTAAAAATATCTCAAATAAATGAGTACAATAATGCCCATGTGTGATGAAGTGGTCTGATCAAAAGGAGAGTGTCGGGTACCACCAAAATGCACTCTATACAAATCCACTAATTTTGGAATCCCAAAATGGGAGGAGTAATTTAAACTCCTCAAATACCTGCAGAAACATGTGTTTTAAAAGGTGATAATGGTGCTATGAGTTTCAAGCACTCGTTGAAGCTGAAAAGGTCTTCAATATTTTCCTCGTAGGCAATACAGTATGCTATGGTTTTGAATCATTTCAAGAAGCCATCAAGGCTTTCAATATTTGCCTCACATGGAAATTACAATGTGCTATGGTTTTCAAGCACTTAAGAAGACAACAAGGATTTCAATGTTTGTCTCGTAGGGCAATTACAATGTGCTATGGTTTTCAAGCACTTAATAATCCAACAAGGCTTTCAATATTTGCCTCGCAGGGCAATTACAATGTGCTATGGTTTTCAAGAACTTAACAAGAAGTCGAAAGACTTTCAAGTTTTGCCTCATAAGGCAATTTACAATTGTGCTATGGATTTCAAGCACTAAACAAGAAGCCAAAAAGGTCTTCAATGTTTGGAAAATTACAATCAGTTACAAAATTGCAAAATGATGAGCCTCTAGGGCTTTATAATGACCTTGCAAAATGAGATGTTTGCAAGAACTTGTAAAATGATGAGCCTTTAGGGCTTTATAATGACCTTGCAAAATGAGGTGTTTGCAAGAATTTGCCTTTGTTGAAAAGGAAAATTGCATAAAGGAAATGCAATTTTAATTTAAACATTTTAAAATTAAACATGTTAAAATATTTAAATTAAAATAATTTAAACATTAAAAATGTTTAATTTTAAAATAATTTGAACATTTAAAATGTTTAATTTTAAAATTTTCTTTAATTGAATTAATTAAATGCCTTTGAAGGTATGGTACACGACAAAACATAGCAGGGCGTATGTACCAAGTGGGAGACAAACCCCATCACGACCTAGTGGTTGATGTAAAGCCTACGCCATCACCATTTTAAAGGCCTACAATGGCTGTCCCATGACAAGGGTGGGATTTATCCAACGACAAGCTCTCTCAAAATGACAAAATGTAGGAATGTTGCGTTCGCCTGTGCATTGTTGTTGAAAATATGAAAAGGACGGTGCTTGTCCAAGCACTTCACCTCACCTACCAGCGTGTTGCAATACTCTCGAATGGTTGTCAAACCCTAACCTGCATGCTGCAATTTGGTGATACACGATTCTTGGGCCCTCAACACAGTCGAGTGATTATGCAGATTTCTTATCGAAGCTCGATGAGCATCTCGTACACTGGACAAAAGACATCTTTTCTTAGAGAAATTGCCAAATTTTGATCTTGTAATAATTAGAAATCACAACGCAAATTTGCGTCACCAATCGCTATGATTGCTATAAAAATATCTCTAGATAGAACTAGTTTCTGATCTGCCTACGTCTACAGCTCCAAAAGAAAACTATGCACGCTTGCATCAGCTATCCTTGAGTTGTTTGATTGTCTGCCTACGACATCCAATCTAACCTTGTATTTCATTCACCTATGTGTGGAGCCGCTGTCCTAGCAACCTCAAAGTCCGTTCGTCCTCCAGATGAGCCACCTAGGCACCAGCTAGCCGAAACGGTCACTTTAGATGAGATCGCCAACAACTAGTTCAAAACAAAATTATAAGTCGCAAAAACAAATTCTGCCCAACGAACTTTGTTGCTAATCAAAACAAAGTTGTCAACAAATGCTGAATAAGTCAAAACAAAGTTGTCAACAAATTCTGAATAAATTTGCTGACGAGAAATGCCAACAAATAATTGTAGCCAAATGGAAATGAAACAAATGATCTAACAAAACTGAATAAATTTGCTGACGAGAAATGCCAAAAAATAATTGTAGCCAAATGGAAATGAAATAAATGATCTAAATGGAGCGACAATTTAGACGAATTCTAAATTGAATTATCAATTGTCAAAGAGAGCCCTGAATTATCAATTATCAAAGAGAACCCGATCTCGAAGGATTGCTAGGCTTTGATACCAATGTCAAGGTCCAATTTAGATACAAATCAAGTGCTTAAATAGGTGCAAGGAAGACCCAAGATACATAATAATCGCCCTCATTTCGCAATCAAACTTCAATATCACATTGGAGAAGAAATAGGGGGGATAGAATAACTAATGCCGACGTGAGATGAATAACTCACATGGGTTAATTGATAAACAATGCCTAGGAATAATAAACTAATAACTAATCCTAGCTAATAGCAAACATGAAAGTGATGCCCTCATCACACTTTCCAATTTTCTTCTTGACTTTGTCCAACAACCAATTTTAATCTTTTTTTTTTTTTGTCTTCGAATATTGATGGGAATACCTAAATAAGTGACTGGAAGGGAGGTCTTCTTATATATTAATTTATCTAAGACCATGGATTCCTGTCTGGTAGAGCAGTAAAATAAAATGACTTTAGATTTGTATTCATTGATCAATTTCCAGGTAGACTTAGAAAAATAACTAATGATTTGCTTAATAGCAAAAGCTTCCTTAACTGTAGCTTTACCTAAAAGAGTAGAGTCATCAAAAAATTGAAGATGAGAGATAGGTCTAGCTCTATGAGCAACGGTAACTCCCTCAATGGTTTTGTCTTATTTCTTTTTGGTTATAGCTCTACCTAAGAATTTAGTAATAATGATAAATAAATAAGGGGATAGGGGGTCACCTTGCCTAATACCTATGGAATCTGTGAACAACTAAGAAGGCCTACCATCGACAAGAACTAAGTAGGAAACTAAAGAGATACATCCGATAATCCAATCCATGCAATCCTGAGAGAAATCAAATTTCCTCAAAACTTTGATAAGGAAGTGCCAATCCACTCTATCATAAGCTTTGGATAAGTCTAACCGAATGAACATGGAAAGATATTTTTGCATATCCATGGAATGGATGGCTTCCTGAGCAAGAACTATCTCATAAACTATTTGATGCCCTTCCACATAACCCCCTTGTTCAAGGGAAATAATCCTATGCAAAAGAGGATTCAACCTTTCTACCATGATCTTAGTAATAATTTTGAGAAGAACATTACATAAAGCAATAGGTCTAAAAGCTAAGATATGTTCAGCATCTTGAGATTTTGGAACAAGATTAATATAAGTTTTATTGATAACCTTCAAAATTTATTTGGATGTCCTAGCTTCTTCCACCACCTCTAATAAATCAGCATTAAGTATTTCCCAAAACTCTTGGTAGAACTCAATGGGAAAACCATAAGGACCTAGGGTTTTCCCTTTTTGCATTTTAAAAACTATTTATTGAAGCTCATTGATAGTAATAGGAGTAGTCAAAATAGAGTTCTCATCATAAGTGATAAGAGAAGGATTGCTTGAAGAAAATTTTGTCAAGAAGCCAAGTCAAGAGGAGTAGCAGTAAAAAGGTTGGAAAAGTAATTGACAACAATAGAGTTCATGCCATCCCAAGTGAAGACAACATCTCCAAAATTTTATTTCAGGGAAGAAATAAAGTTGTGAGATATTCGAGCTAGAAGATATTTGTGGAAGAAATTTGTGTTTCGATCACCTTCTTTGAGCCATTGAATTCTAGATTTTTGTTTCCATAAGAGTTATTTTTTTTTCCATTCCTCTCACTGAGCCATGAGTTTAATTTCATCTACACTTGTATTCTATGTGAGGCCATCTAAACATATTTTCTTATTCAAAATTTCAAGTTGAGCAATAACTTCATGTTTTTTTTTATTAACATCCCCAAACTCATTCCAGTTCCAAGTCTTGATTTTGGATTTAATGTATTGCAATATTTTAGCAATATAGAACATATTAGTCCCATACCTAGGTTTACCTTCCTTCCACCATTGTTGGACTCGAGGTTTAAAGGAACTGTCTCTAAGCCATATTAACTGAAATTGAAAAGGAGATAAACTCACATTATTTTTTTACATTTCCACCATGACAAGCCAATGATCCAAACCAATATTGTTAAGAGTCTTCACTTTAGGAATGTGACCATGGATTAAGAAATTATTAGAGAGCAAGAACCTATCCAATATATCCATTATACAAGCTAAGCCTTGCCTTCTGTTAGTCCAAGTCCTAAGGCCATTATCTGGTTGGATGTCCACAAGATGGAGGTTTGTAATATATTCGCTCATGAGGTCAGTGCTCCTATCCAAGTTTATTTTTCCCCCTATTTTATCATCTAGAGAGAGGATGGTATTGAAATCTCCTCCAATCAAGATCCAGACTTCAGGAAAATGAGACATAATATAAGTAATATTCTTCCACTGTCTTATTTTTTCCTTCAAATTAGTTGGAGCATAAACATTAATGCAGAGTATAATTTGGTTGGAATGTCTGCTTTGAATAATTATAGCCAAAATACCCCAAATGCCAACCATATGGTGAATAAATACCTTTTTTGGGTTCCAAAGGCAAGCAATGCCACCAAAAGTCCTTTGAGAACTAAGGGAGACCACTTTTTCAACTAGCCAAATTTTACTAGGAATTGAATCCATATCCTCTATTGACATATTCATTTCTTGAAGGAAAACAAGATGTGGATGATTTATCTGAATCATTATTCTAATTTCATTTTATTTTGAAAGATTCCCTTTGAGTCATCTAATATTCCAAGTGATGATCTTCATTAATACCATGGCTAAAATTTTTGGGAAGGGCATTAATATTACCGTCCTCTACTAGCTTTTCACCTTCTTTTACCATATGATATTGATTAGTCTTATGACCTGCCTATTGATTAGAATCCATCTTCAGTTTTTTTCCCTGTTTATTGACTTACTCCAATTGAATCTAAGATGGCTTATAGCCTTGAAGAATTCTTGTACACAGTCAAAATGTTACTAGACGGTTCAACAGAGTCTATATTGGGACCTGTATTATTTGAAGTTTTAACATTTAAAAGATTGTTTTTCTTGTGAATATTTTCTTCCTTTTTTTTTCAGTTGAAAACCTTTGATTTATTAGTTTGTCTCTGAGTTCTTCCATTTATCTTTAAATTGTGTTTCTAATATTTCTATTTCCATTATTTCCTCTTCCTCACTTACGACCTCATTTGTGGAAAGAATTTCAAACATATTAGCAAATAGCTTTGATTGATCCTTTATAACTGGTTTTTTTCTGAGTGTTCTTCTTAGGCATTTGGAAACTTGCTGAATTTATATCTTTTTTCTTTTGATCTAGAATTTTATTTGCGTAAAAACTAGCCAAATGACCATATTCATGGTAAATTCTACAACGAAAAGGAATTTTATCATAGTCCACTACTTTGTCCCAAGTGTCCTCCCTAAATTGTAAAGTGATCTTTTTAGGTAGGGGTTTGTCAAAATCCATTAAAACACAAATTCAAGCATAAATAATATATCAAATTTTTGAGTACAATCAAAAGTCATCATAAATATTCCTAAAGAGTTTCCAATTGAAGAAAAAATAGTCAGATTCCAGAATTCAATTGGGAGGCCAAAGAGTCTAACCCACACTGGATCTATAGCAAGCATCTCTTCTTTGGCTTTAAATTTAGTATGCAAGGGCTTCATGAAAAGCCCTCCCCTTTCAAAGAACCAGGGATCCCCTTGAAAAGTTTTCTCTATCTTCATTATTAGCAAATAAAACAAGAAAATAACCATTTGGATAAATAGAGATTTGTAACTCACCTTTAGTTTTACAAATTTTTGTAGCCCAAACTTTGAAAGCAGCTATGCTCAGATGAAAACCCATGAAATGACAAATCAATCCTCTTTTTCTAGATATTCAATGCTAGTCTGAATGTTGCCCATATCAAGCTTAACAATAGGAGTTCCATCAGCTGCTTTATGACATCATGACTCCATTTTCCTAAAATTAATCTTAGGCATTCTTAGAGGTTTACGGGAAGCCCTAATATTAATATTAGCATTAGGCTAAGGTTGTCCACCATAGAGGGCATACCTAAAATTCATTTTTGGGGTTCATTCTTAGAAATTCTTACCCTTGATAGGGATTTCCACAGTAGATTTATTTTGTGGGTGCACCTTAGCACCATATTCACTTGAGATATGAGCCATTTTTTGATCAACTACTTGGAACTTGTTTCGTGATCTCTTTAATCCATGCCCTAGACGTCGTGGAAAGGTATGATTTTCAATTTTATTTTGTGCAAAAAATTGGAAACTGTTGTCACTCAAGTTCACAACATGAAGATCTATTGAAATATAAATTTCTAACCCATATTGGATCCCCTACAATATTTCCTGCTAAAATCTTGCGCAAAAATGACAAAAATATTGGCCGCTAGGGCTCGAAGGCACCGAAAACCAACCTCTGGAGCTGTTTGCACTTAACCCAGATGAAACCTTTGAACAATCACTTGCTAAAAATATTGTTCATACATAGGGATGCGTTAGGATATGTGTTGCTCCAAATTATCTTAAAAATGATGGAGATGTTCTAGGGTTTGTCAGGCATCTACCCTCAAAACTTCAACTCAATCTGAGTCCAGATGAGTGAAATATGGCTAAAACAAGTTCAAAATTTTGGGCAGTCCTACGAAAAAAATCCCTCCTTAGAAAAAAATCTTGAATTATCTCTCTATATAAGTATTTATTATTATATATATTCATTATTTTTATTTTTACTTTTATTTTCTATTAATGTTTTATTATGTTTTTATTTTTATTATATATATATATATATATATTTTAACATACCCACATATGTACAATATACATATATAAATATCTTTTATTTTTATATATTTCATATGAAAATCAAATAATTAATTTCAACATTAAAACCTTAAAACTAATTAAATCAACACAAACCTCATCAATACCTTAAACTTTAAAGAAGATGACAAAACAACATTATCTAACCATGAAACTTGAAATCTACATGGCAGAATCAAGGTTAGAGACCTATAAAAAATAATCACTCAAAGATAACCAAAACTCCCAAAAACCAATATTTTAAGGTGGGTCCCCAAATTTAGGGCTAGTTGTGCAATGGCCACAACATGCCCCAAACATATTGAACCAGAAGCTTCATGAAGATAAACGTGCTTGGAGAGCATGATCTAGAGCAAAATTTCAAAATAAGCCTTGAGTGCATTCGAAAGCAGAATGCAGAACGTTGGCAAAAAAGGTGAAGTTGAAATGTTTGAGATGTTCATGCAATTCAACTTCATACAATTTAAACAAATATGGTCCTAGTGTTACAGAGCTAGATACAACAACGCTGATGCAATATCAGGTAACATCCAACATAATTAGTGCATAAATTTTTAGTGGGGAAAGTCTAAACTTAGCACTAAACTTATTTTTGGAGAGATAAGGTAGATATTATAAAGTTTTTAATTATTGCATTTTTTGAGTTTGGAAAATTAAAAAGGAAATGGAGATATAAGGAGTAAAAGAGATTTTATTTTTCAGTTTAAAGTGGTTTTTGAAATTCAAATATTTTAAAAGGAATTAGAAAGTTTTAAAGCTTTAAAAACTTAGAGTTTTTTTATTTTTGGAGATTTTTATTTTTTTAAATATTTTAAAATTTTGGAAAATTTGCAAATTTATTAACTAGGGAGTTAAAAGGTTTTCAACATCAAGGAGTAGAAAAATTAGAGATTTGCAAATTTCATTTTCTAATTATTTTTTAACTAGGGAGATAAAAGGTTTTCTACTAAGAAGAAAATAAATAATTGAATCATATTATTATTAGAAATGCATTCAATGAAGAGAGTGAAGAAATAGTGAACAAGTTAAAGATTTGTTTTCAAAATTTGATAGATCATATTTTTTTATTACATAGGAGAGTTGGTTACAACCAATATTTTTAGTAATTGGTTAATGTAGGATTCAAACCACAGAGGCTGCTCCCAAAAAACCTATATATCTCGTTCTTGTTGACCCGACATGAGATGCAGACCACCGGTCACTCGGGGTTTGTAATGTTGTCGTTGGTATGGTGTGCACTCATAGGATTTAGAGTAGACCACTACCTTTACAAAGTGTTGGCTTCCCCCCAATTTTTGAACCTAGGTCTCTTCTCTTTGATAGATCATCTTGATAGAAAGAAGAACATTACAAGATACTCTAGAGAACTCAAAATTAGATCTTGTTACTACTAAATCTCAATCTAGTAGTTCATAAACAATAGATTCTATCACATAATCTATAACAAATCATAATATCATAGATTACCAAATATTACAACTTATTTATAAGGAAAATAAAGAAAGAGTAGCTTTGGTTGTGCATAGTTTTCTTAAGGAAACAAAATATTTTGAAGCACTAACAAGGAAGCATAAAATAAAGAAAAGGCATTACATTTAGTTGAAGTGCAACTATTGTAATAGAATTGGTCATGAAAAAGCTAATTGTTGGAATATTTGTCCTTGTAAATATTATGGAAGAAAATATCATTCTCTATAATTTTGTTGGTACAAAGAAAAATATTGTGGAAGATTTGAAAGGCAACTATTGTTCATATTAGGCAATCTTTTTCAAAAACTTGTTTCTGAAGCATCCTTTAACAAAAAAACAAAGTATTCAATTTTTAAAATATAGGAAGGGAAAATAATTTATTATAAAATGTTTAGAAAACAAAGAAAAAATGGATCAATTTTGGTCCAAATTTATCTTGCATACTAATAAAAATGAATCATACATATCAAAGGTTAAAGAAAAAGAATAATTTCAATCTATTAAACTTGAATTCAAAGATGAAGGTCAAGAAGTTCATGGTTCAGACCATGAAGATCCAAAGCCTAAAGATTCAAAGAATGAATATGAACTTGAATAAGCTAAATATGATTCCATATAGCCAGAGGTTCATGAACAATGTAAGGTCATATTGAAGACAAAGATGAAGACCAATATTGAATACTAAAGTCTTCAATAACCAAATAATGTAATACAAGGGGGTGTTGAGGTATATTACATTATTTGGTACATGCTAATGTACTCCTATGGTACCTTCATGGTACATTTGTAAATATGTAATATATTAGGGTTGAGTCTATATTTTAGAGTGTGATTTATATTTCTATTTTTATGTAAGTGTCAATGTGTAGGAAATGCACGTGTCATGTAAGAGTGCAATGTGTAAGAAATGCATGTGTCATGTAAGTTAGAGTGCAAGTTTAGGTTGAGAGAATATGCACAAGTGTCTTGTATGTAAGAGTAAAAATATGTAATGTGAGGATGTGCACAAGTTTCTAATATTAGGAGTGCATGTAGAAGTACAAGAGTCGCGTGTGCAAGTATTTTAGAGTCAAGTGTCCATCTAGTATGCAAGTGGTAAATTGATAAGCCAAGAGTCATGAGACTTGGCATATGGAGAGCAATAGTCAAGTACTTAAAGAGTCATATTACTATGGCTATATTATGGAGATAATTCTCCATAGGAAAGAAATCCAAATCAAGAATCTAGTATTTATAACCCAAAGTTGTAACAGGAATAGGAGGAATAAAGCTTGTATACATTTTGAGCAATTAATATTGTTAGTTTTCTTCATGTGTATTTCATGGAATGATTTTGGATATTTACATTCATATTTTAGTATATAAATGAATATTTATTTAAGTAATATATAAGCCTTTATATACATATTAATTTGCTCATATTATTCTACTCATTTTATTATTATCTTGACCTTTAATATTGTGATTATTTTATATTGGGACCTATGTAATATTCTGAGATATTTTATGATAGTAGAGGCTTAAAAAGTCAACATGGAATTCTTCCCAATCATCTTCCAAGGGAATATTTTCTTTTATGAGTAGGAGATATATTCTTTTTAGCTCTTATTGGTCATCTTAATAAATACGAGCAACCTTACCCAAGACCTTCTAGAGGTACACTTTGAATGCAACCACTCTTTTCATAGCTCTACTAACCTTGTCTATAAGGGATGAGTTCAATGACATGTCAACATTCCTTCACTACTTTAATAGTTTCCAAAAATCTTACTTTGGAAGAATTCTATCATTTAAAATCCAAGGAGATGAGAGGTCCACTTGAATCAGAGAGGCAATGTACCCCTTCAATTCTTTAACTATTAGTGTCAAAGTATCAATTTGGGTCTTACATTGGCATGTGATCTATTATTCTTCTAGGACCTCTATTATCTTGAGAATCACCATTTATTAGTTGCTAATCCTTACAAACATCCATTATTGATTAGTCATATGAGTAACTCAGGCCTTTTATGCTTACCCTTCAACAAGTCTTGAGTTGATTTTTACCAAAGTATGCTCCACCATACTGTTGACCTCAATATTTCTTGATATAATCACCCTAATAAAATCGAATACTAGGGCTAAATCATCAGCTACTTTGGTGACCCCATCCCAAGGTACCTAATTTACCTCATTTATTTTTTCTACACCATGTTAGAGTAATATTCCATTACTTGGGATATTTACCATTTACTCCACTAGGTAAAAGTGTATTTACTATTTACTTTTACCTTCTAGATATTAATTTTCTAATCCTAGGTTAATATCTAAATATCCTAGGTTAGTGGTTAAGTTAGAATTCTCTCCTAGGTTAGTAGTTAGTCACACGCAACTCCCTATTCTAATGTTAGAGGGTAGTTAGCATTATTTGCTACTATCTTGTTAAATGTTCTATTTTATCTCCTATTTAAACCTAGACTCTCTATAGTCTAAGGTAATGATAAATCATATTATTTTATGACTCCATTTGTCATCATTGGTATTAGAGCCAGGGTGGAGCCACTTGTGATTTTGGAGCACTAGGTGAGAGGCCCATAGCGGACAAGGTGCATGCTTCCTGAGATAGCCAAAGGAGAGGCATGACTCTCGAGGAAGTCCACAGCTAACATGGCAACACGTAGCTTGAGACCCGGGCTGAAGTGGCCCATAGGCGTACAAATCTCGAGGAGCGAGACCTACTGATGTGGTGGCCTGTAGCCCGAGATCTGTTGACCTGGCACTTGGATATAGGCTGGCAATGCTAACAGAAGGGCAGGTGCGTCCTCCTAGGAAGCCAACCACCACGTGAGGGCAGGAGCGCCCTCCGTGCGGTGGTCGACCACCACGTGAGGGCAGGAATGCCCTCTGTGGGAGGACATAGATCCTGATCAACAATCGAGATCTGAGAGGGTAGGTGGCCCTTCGATCATCGATGACTAGATCAGATACCTTGTTGACATCACCTGAGAGCGAATCTAAACAAGACGAATCTAGGCTCGACACATGACCTCAGGCATAGATCTCGAGGCGCTGATGTGGCACTACCACTAGACCAAGTGTTGACTTGAAACCCGGGCGGACACGTGGACAGACCCGAGTGATGTGGGGGGACATGTGGTCAAACTCGAGTGACATAGATGAACCGATTGGACAAACCATGATGTGGCAAAGCCGATTGGACAGATTGTGACTAGACCACACACAAACTGACACGTGGCACGTGGCACGTGCCACCTGGACAGGACACGTGGCAAGTGCCACCTAGATAGTACATGGTTGGATGAAGGTGACACATGGTAGACTAGCCACGTGGCACCTGACCTGACCTGAATCGACCCAACCACGACACATGGTGGCTTGATAGTCGTGCCATGGGGCGGTAACCAAAAGGGTAGTGGGGAGGACTAACTGCCTGCAGGCAGTCAACCAAGTAAGGGCTTCAAAGCCCTTTTATGGCCCACACCATCTCCTGCGCAAGAAATGTGGGATAAATCCTATAATTTTTTCCCCGCCCTTGCGAGGAAAGAAGGGAAAGGGAAATTAATTCCCTTCCCTTCACGTCGAGCCCTATAGCCCGACCGGCCAAGGGTGTCGGGCTAAGGCCTTGGGCAGCGGGGAGTCACGAGTTCGACTCCCGCTAACCCTATGAAGGCATTTTTTTTCCTTATAAAACAAAGCAGCATCCCAAGGTTAGTTTTTTTTTTTTTAATTTGTTTTTTAATTTTTAATGAAAATTATTCGTATTTTTTTTTAATGATTTAAATATAATTTTTTTTTTTTAAATCAATTTTTTTTTTTAAACTTGATTTATTATTAACAAAATATTTTATTTTTATTATTAAATAAAATGTTATGATTAATTTTTATTTAAAATTTAACAAATTAAAATAAAGTATAAATGCCCTATTTTTGCAATTTTCACAAAAAAAACAAAATGAGCTTTTGTTTTCTCCTCAAAAGGGGGATATAAGACATTTAAGAGCACAATTTTTTTTGCAAAATTAGGAAACTTATTTTCTTCTAAAAACCCTTGTTTATTTAGCATAAAATAAAGGATCAATCTTGAATTCTTTATTGCAAATTGTAAACACAAGGGTACTCAATTTTTGGTAAATTTTAAAGGCAAAGTGTGCATTTTGTTTTCTCCAAAGGGGGATATAAGACATAAAAATAGAACATATTTTTTTTGCAAAATTGAGAAGAAATTGTAACCTTGGGTCCATAAAAACTAAGTCGTGTGTCGACTAGTTCTGGAAGCCTTTCAAACGCGGGTCGTGTGTCGACTTGTCTTGAAAGGAGTGCTATAAATTCTACATTTTGTAAACATTAAGGGGGGATAGAATTCCATTTTTTTATTCTATTGTTTGCAAAATTGTAATGAAAAAGGGGGGATATTTTAGAGTAAGAAAGGTGCATTCTCGATTGAACTCGACACCTACTCTTAAAAATTGCTTGTACTAGGTGCATTTTCGGTTGCATCCGACACCTAGAGTGATAAAAATTTGGGTTGCTCTAATGTTTTGATTATTGCACTAACACTCATGTTTTTGTGTGCAATTAAATAGTCAAATACAACATTAGAAGAAGCATTTCACAAAACCCAAACTTCACTCAAAAACCATGCTAAACTTTGCATAGGTTAAAACAAGTCATTTTTTTTACTCCCCATCAAAGGTCAAAAATCCAAATCACCTTGATTCACTCTCTTTGTTTGGCTTAATATCCTCAAAATTTTCATCCTTCTTGAAGGGTGTTAAGGCAGGTGCCATTAAATATCCTAGAGGGCAAAATCAAATTTTTTTCACAAACCTACCCCTTTTTTTATTTGCTCTATTTGTTTGGCTTAATTTCCTCCAAGTTTTCATCCCTTGGTAGGGGTGTTAAGGCAGGTGCCATTAAATATATTATAGAGGCAAATTGAAAACAACTTCCATATACTCTTTTGAGGGTATAGTGCAAGATAGAACCATCTTAGTCCTATCAAATTTGAAACCTAAACCATGGCCATGATACACAAGTATCTCACTAAGAGCCAATTGCTCAAAGGTTCAAATTATTCAGCTTGGAAGACTAAGATGAAAGCTATCTTAACTGTAGAGGATTTGTGGTCAATAGTGGATGGAAGTGTCACTAGACCTCAATCACCTGGAGCATATCAAAGAGACTTTGATAAAAAGGATAAAAAACTATCCTTAATGATCTTGCTAGCTATTACTAATGATATCCAACCTCATATAAGTGAAGCTAAAACTGGAAAGGAGGCATGGGATGCCTTAACTACCATATTTGAGGGAAAGAATCAATCCACGATTCTTAACCTTCAAACACAACTTCATACACTTCACATGAAATCTGGAGAAACAATAGAGCTATTCCTCTACAGAGTGGCCGATTTGAAAACAAAACTGCAAGCCCTAGGAGAAACTATGGAAGACAAAGTCTTAATCTCAATTATTTTGAGAGATCTTCCTGACTCCTATCAAATGTTGATTACATCCCTTCAAGTCTCTGGTAGGACAGTGACTTTTGTAGATTTGGTAAACATGCTTCAAACTGAAGAAGCTAATCAATTCCAAAGAGATGAAGCATCCAACAATGCACTTTTCTCACATAAACAACAAGGAAAGAAAAAGTGGAATCAACAACAAAGCTCTTCTTCTAACAAAAATAAAGGTCAAGGCCAAGACACTAAGAAGAAGAAGCAGTATTTTAAAATTTGTGACAAAGACACTCATCAAACCAAGAGATGTTGGTTTAAGAACAAGCCTCCCAAAGAGAAAGGTCAAAAGAAAAACCAAGGCAATGTTGCAAATGAGATGTCTAATACAGATTCTGATTCTAGTTCAGAGAAAGCACACAGAGTGCTAATTGCTAGAACAGTTTTGTAGAGGGAAAACACATGTGTCCCTTGGGCAAAAACACCATTTTCTCTCTCTCCTCTTTTTGGCTTCATAAATAGCATAAGTATTTTGTTTGAAGACCTTGCAATAAGGGGTTCTTGTACCTCTTTTAGGCTTCATAAATAGCAAATTCTAGGTGTTTGAAGTACTTGTAACAAGAGGAGCGACTTTTTGTGATGTAAAATTGTCTAGGAGGCAATATTTGTAAAATCCTTCACAACACTCTTGTGTTGCACACTTTTTGCAATTGAGGGGGGATATAAATTTCTTTTCTTCACAATTTTTGTAAAAAGGGAAGATGGCTTATAAGGGTGCATTTTTGGCTTTGACCGACACCTTAGTCACACTTCCTTCAGAAATTAATTACACTATGTTTTGCAACGAGAAGGAGGGAACTTATAAGGGTGCATTTTTGATAGTGACCGACACCTTAGCTACCTTATCTTTTGCAAACTCATATTGTAAAATAAATGAACCTCGTATGAAGTGATCTATTCTACTACACCTAGAGATTGTCGTGGTTGGTTACCCATGCAATTCATTTGGATTATGTGATTACCATAAGGACATTCGTTGGCATGAAGACAAAGTGAGGAATGACCCACTTTTTGTAGAGGAGCAGCTAGAGCACTGTGATAGAGCAAAGAACCAACAGATCAAAACATCTTCTTCATTGTATTGGGGCAGTTATATACTTTACCCAAATATTGTTGTATAGAGGGATATGTATGTATTACCCAAATAATGTAATAAGGGGGGATTTTAGAGTAATATTCCATTACTTGGGATATTTACCATTTACTCCACTAGGTAAAAGTGTATTTACAATTTACTTTTACCTTCTAGATATTAATTTTCTAATCCTAGGTTAATATCTAAATATCCTAAGTTAGTTGTTAAGTTAGAATTCTCTCCTAGGTTAGTAGTTAGTCACACGCAACTCCCTATTCTAATGTTAGAGGGTAGTTAGCGTTATTTGCTACTATATTGTTAAATGTTCTATTTTATCTCCTATTTAAACTTAGACTCTCTATAGTCTAAGGTAATGATAAATAATATTATTTTGCGACTCCATTTGTCATCACACCACCCATCCTCTATTCAAGCTTAATAATTTTTCATTTATGCTCGTCCGACTCCCTTTTTAAGGCCTTTGTCTCTTCTAGTCGTGTCATGAGGTAGGTCATTTGAGACTTCATTTTATAGACTTTAGCTTGAGAGGCTTTGAGCATGTGTCTAATATTTTCTAAATTCTTTTCATTGTTGGAAAACATCCTCATGTAAGTATAGAATATGTAACTTACAAATTTATTTGCCTGCTCCACAAATTCAATTTTATCCTTAGATTGAGCATACTTAAGGCTTAATTAAATGACAACTACTTGATAATCTTGATCCTGCATTTCTTCCTCTATCTTGAAGATGGTGAGAGTCATGTAGACTAGATATAGATTAAATTTCTAAGGATCATAGATGGTTCTTGTAGGGAACTTTTCCCTATAGCCCCTCTTCCCTCTAAGCTAGATCAATTAAAATTAGGACTAAGGATTCATAGTTGAAAGGTTCTTCCTACCTCCTATGAAAAAGACACTTCCTACATTTTACCAAAATAAATAAGCTTCATAGAATAATATTTGAGCTAAAATCCATGTCAACCATTAGACCTTACATCTACGACCAACACTCCATGATGACCTCAATCAAGCCAACAAGGGAACCAAGTCCCATAGAACATTGATTTTCAATCCAATGATGCACATGGTATTTTTGACCAAAGAGGTGCCAAAAATGAAGAAGGGATGTAACTAAAGCTAGGGAACCATATGGTAATCAATTGAAAATCTCATGATAGGAAAGAACTGTTAGCTTTTGAAGCTTATAACTTGAGAAAAACAATCTAAAATATGTCAAATAAAGTACTAAAGCAATGTATATGATAATGGAAATAAATAGCAAGTATAAAATGAAGAAATAACTCTAATGTCTACTCTTAAATATGGCACAAACAAAAGCTCAAGAAAATGGTGCCATAACTTTTAAAGTACCGAGTAATGTTATTACGATCACCTCTCACTTTACATCTCTACATTACCATGTATATATAAAGTAATGTGTCTCTTCATATACTACACTCTTGGCTTTCTCACTTCTAGACTATTCAACTTCCTATTCTATGGACTCATGCACACATGGACTAATGTGCACATTTGCATTATTAAATATTATGCACCCTCATGCATTTATAAAAAAAATACAATAAACCCTAATCTAAGACATGTACCAAATAATGTAATATACTCCAACACTCCCATGTATTACATTATTTGGTTATTAAATACTTTAGTCTTCAATATGGATCTTCATTCTCTTGTTGGATCTTGCGGTCTTCAATTTGATTCTTCACTATATGATTGAATCTTGTATGAAGTAAATCTTGTTTTACCTTCTTGTTGTATCCTTGTCTATTTCTCCTTCTCTTTCTCTTATTCTAGTATCTTCTTTGATGGTATATCTTATTTCTTGAATTGGTTTCCCTTTTATTGTGCTTGCACTGAAGTTAAAGGTTATCCTTCAACATGATGGGTCTGTGAATCATAGTAATTTGGATTTGAACATTCTTCCTTAAGATTATTATATGAAAATATTCTTGCTCTCTATATATTTCTTTAAAAGAGTTCAAAAGTAATTAGTGTATGATGTCTTAAGATTACCAATAGGATTTAAATATTTTTTCATGAAGATACTCTATAAAGGAAATAAATTCTCCTTAATTAGCTTCTTTGAGAAATAAACTTATTATTTCTGCTAAATTATCAAATATTTGAAATCCATAAATATTGGGTATTAACCCATGTGCATAAAATCCAAATGCATATAGCATTTCTTCACTATTTTCATTAAATACTTTCTTGACAATTTCATCAATATTATTTTGAGTCTCACTTTTTGGAGATACTCTTCTTAGGTTTAATTTCCTTGTAACTCTTAAGTGGGAAGAGATAATGTTAACTTTAGTCAAAGATATAGACTCTAAATTTCTTGATGTTGAATGCCTTATAACTCCAAACTTGGAAATTTAGATAGGATATATTTACAATTCTATAAGTCTAGTTTGGTGTAGAAACCCTTATTACTCCCTCTTTAATTTGAGTGCAAATAATTGGGATCCAAATTGACATCAAGCAAAACTTGATACTATGATTGTCTATCTTCCAGATTTTTGATTAGGCTTGCACCCGCTAGTCACAGCTCAGAACACAATATTGGATGGGCTAAATATTGCTCTAACCCAACCTCTAGAGTAGGTTGGTTCCTTGTCAACTGATAGGGTGTTGACTCAATTAAGTTCAGTAATTGTTTAAGAGATAGGGTTAGAAAGGGGTTTAGGGTTAAGAAATTATGACTAAAATAATGGTCGGATAGAGCTAACAACATAGGCATCCATAGGGAAGACCTTTCAATAAATCATTTCCAATGTCCCACACTTAAGATTAATAGCACCCAGAAAACAAAGGTATCTTCATCAAGAAAAAATAAAATAGAGACATACTCCAAGAAGCTATTTCAATATCCACAATACTAATAATCCAATCTAGTAGAATAATATTAGTATCTAGATTTTACAGAAAATAACTTCTTGCGAGCATAGATTCAATTATGAAGAGATTTCAATTGCTCTAAAGCTAGTAATTCAATATCGGTAGAGTAAACTAACCATAGCAACATTGATAGAAAAGCAATTCACAACTTGAATCTCTCAAAATAAATATTGAAGACACCAATTTTCGAGTCAAAAATCCAAGTAATGCTCCTTCTATTGATTTGCAAAAGATGTTACATAGTAGGGCAAGCAAACACTCTAGAGCCAACCCTAAAAATTGAGGGTTCGACCTCTATTAATAGTTTTTACAATGAAAGAAGAAGATGGAACATTACAAGGATAGAACCATGCCAGATTAGTAGAATGCTATGGTGGCATTATTTCATTCACCTTTGAAGTCTAGGAAATTTGTGCATTGTCACTCACCATAGTAGTTCAGCTCTACAACTTGCTCGCTCTGTAATGGTAGTTAGGCTCTTGACTATTAGATTCTAGATCTAAGCCATCTATCTTTCTTGGGGACTTCATCTAGCCATCAATCTGCAACTGCCTGAGTTCTTGGTTCTTGGCTCCATGGATGCTTCACCTACCTATTTGAATCAACTAGTTCTCATCTACAAAGACCTCACTTTTGTATCCCTAAGAAAATGTCAGCATGAGCTTAACCATTGATTCACCCATGAATGACTATGATTAAATCTTGGTAATGCTTGGAGATGAGAGATGTGGAACATGTCGCTAGGCCACTCTTTGAAGAAGCTTGTGGATTGAATTGACCATGTTGACCAATGGTGTGGAGCACATCAAGAAATACACTATAATCTGAGTGGAATAGAGCATGTCACCAGGCCGCTCCCTTTTATTCTTAAATCGGTTTAATCCACTTTCATGTTTGTGACGTAGAACACTTTGTTCGTAGCCCACTCCTCAAAATCTGCTCCTTTGATTTTTGACCAAATCTGACCACGAAATAGAGCATGTCACCAGGCCACTCGAGAAAGAGTGTAAAATGATGTTTTGTGAGAGTATGCACTATGTCTTTCCCTTATGTTCCATTTTAGGCATCTTGACCTCTTTGACCAATGGTATGGAGCATGTGTTCTGATCCGCTCTAAAATGAACGTGGACCTCAATGACATGGAACACATCAAAACTTAGCCACTTATTTGTGCGGGTTGGGACAATGTGTGCTAGGCCACTCTTCAGAGAATGTTGATATCAACTTTGACCTAAATTGACAGCGATGTGGAACATCTGCATTGTACCGCTAGAAAATGCACTAAGTGTTGAGTGGCTAGGAACATCTTTGTTGTACCACTACAAAATACACTAAGTGTTGATTGGATGGGAACATATGTGCTATGCTGCTACAAAATACACTAAGTGTTGAGCGGTTGGGAACATCTTCATTACCTTAGCAAAATATGCCTTATTCTACTCTACTGAAGTGGTCACAATGCAAATTGGCTACTCTACCAGTGGTGTGGAACATCCTACACTGGGCCACTTGAAAATACACTATGTTTTGAGCAGTTGGGAGCATCTTCATGCCTTAGAAAATATTTTAAAAATTTTCTAAGGATGTGGCCATTTTTGGCCTACATTCTGGTGCCTCCCGGGTGGATTTTCTCACAAAGCCAATGAACTCAGAGCCTTATCCATTGGGCATCAGGAGTCAAAAAATCTAGTTCATGAGCAATGCTTCATAGGATAATTTCTATATGATCATTACCCTCTTTAACATTTTGTGAATACATTCAGAGGGTAAAGGCTCATATGGAGATCATACTGGAAATAATGATATTCACCACTCCTTTCGACTAAAAACTGCTCTATGTCAAGAAAAATAGAGCTATGCTCTCCATTATAAGCCCAACCAAAATGATCAAAATATCTTCATGAAATCTTCATTTTCTGCTCTTTTGCTTCATGCTTTTATTATTGTCCTCTAACAATGTCAGGATCAAAAACAATATACAACACTTTTTACATGAATATAAAAATGTTTAAAATAGGAAACTCTACACTTGTGCCTCTTGAGGGTCTTCAACAACCCTATCAGATTATTCCTCCTACTGAGCTTCTTCCTCATCATTTCCTTCCTACTCTTGGTCAACTTCCTCATCTTTTGGTGAGTCTTGTTGCTTATCCTTTTGCTCAGCATCGATCCCAAATAGTTGAATCATCAGTTTTAGAGTCTACAAAGCTTGACTCCAAACTACCTCAGAAGGGTTGGAAGTCTCCTTAAGTTATTTATGAATAAACTCCAACTCAGAGGTATCCTCATAGGTTGCGAAGCTTCCCTTGTTCACCAGGTCCTCCATAAAATCCTTGAGCCTGGTTAAATCTATTATCATCTGAGAGACCTATTCTTGATCAATTGGCTCCTCCCAGGCATCTACCTCAGATTCATCTTGGATGATTGAAGCCACATTCTTCTTGATCTCCTCCTCTGATAATAGAGTATTATTCTCCAGCTAGAGTCCTCCAAAACCATATTGAATCATTTCTTGGTTGATATCTACCACATCTTGAATTGTGTTTTCAATCTTGTCTGATAACAACCAAGATTTTTGGAGTAATCTATTCTTCTTGACCACAACTCTAGTAGCCAATCTAGACATATTCCATGCCTTGTTAGGGATAGGCTTAGCAGTTTTATTAAACTTGCTATCAGATAACTTGTACATTTGTTCAGCCGATATCACCATAGGTTGCAGCTCCTGAGTGAACCTATCCAAATATTCTTTGGTATTTTGGAGAAAATGGCTAGCATCATCCATATAATCAATTATAGGTTGTAGTTTAGAGCATTTCTCTAAGACTTCAGACCAAAGCTCTTTTCTTACCTTCTTCACTCCTGCTTTTGAGAAGCCTGAGGACTTGGCCTTCTCAATCTGAAGTTGATGCTTCAAATCTTGAATTTCCTTGGCCTGTTCTTCATTCTTCTTTTTCTGCTCTTCAACTTGGTCCTTAAGCTTGATGGCCTCTTGATATTTACTTTTCTAGTTCTTAACTTCATTCCTAATAACCTTTTCTATCTACTTTTGATTGTTGACTATTTTCTCTAGCTTCTCTATTTTTTGCTCTAACTTTCCAACTTTCTCCTTGTAGATATCAATTTTGACATAGAAAGTCTCCAGGTGAGCTTTTTCTATGACCAATTCATCTTCTTCAGGAAGCTACTCAATGTCTTCCATATGCTCCTTGAGCTGGTAATCTTGAACAATCATCTCTTCTTCAAGTTTGTTTACCAGAGGAGTGATAGACCTGGATGTCCTTTGCCTTGTGATTGGATCAATAGACATTGTGCTCCTCTTCATGGCCATTCTATTTGAAGGCTTGGACAGCTTCTCTACCCAAAAATCTTGAATCTTCTGAGAAACATCCTTTTCCTTTCACAAGGAAGCCAATGTGGGATGACTTGTAGGAGGAGGGGAAGTTATGAGATATGGAAGGGTGGACTCAGAAGCTGATGGTAGCGGAGTAGTAGTGATCATAGTTGAATCTATGTTTATTGTTGAGGTTGCAATAGGGAAAGACATGGGAACTAAAATGAAATTCATGGAAGAATGAGCTGGTGGGGATGAAACAACTTGTGCTTTAGATGATATTGGGGGTTGTGATGGTGAAGGTGGAATGATAGGAGATTATGTGACTGGGATTTTGGATGAATATGGAGGAGATGAATTGACTTGACCCTCTGTACCAGTTGATGAAATGGGTGGTAAATTATGGAGGGGAGAGGGTACCCTTTGATCCAACTTTTCTTGAGAATGGGAAGGTGATTTCTTAGGGGAAGGAGAAGGAGAAGAAGGGATAGAAATCATACCTTCACCTACCGAAGTAGGGTGTTCGTGAGTCTCCTCTGCACTCTGGTGTTGCACCTATTGTAGAGACTGCTCTATAACTAAAATAGAAATTTGTTCAACACTTTGCCCTTTGTCCATTTTTAGTTTCTTGTAGATCTCTCTCTGGGTTTCTTTCAGCTTGTCTTCAACTTTTCTCTTAACAACTCAAAATACTACAGGCCTATCACTTTCTGTATCATCTTCAAATTGCTCCTCCTGTAACACATCCTCAGTGATAGGGATCGACTTAGTTGTAGCTACAGTAGTGAAACTCACAAGCATGAATACAAAGTATTTATCCTTTTTATTCCAATCTATCTCGGCCTTAGGAGGCTCTCCACCCAGGGCTAGATGTTTGGGCCTACTTGCTATCTGAATGAATTTTGTATTTACTACCCTATCATCAGAGTAATGCATTTTACTTATAAGCTGGGCCCCTATAGGATACTTCTCCAGTTGCTTCGATGAGGGCTCAAATGTTTTAGGAGCTTCTACAGTAACTAGTTGAGTGTTAGTCCCTACCTCCTACATTTCCTCTTGTGAAGGTGGGGAAGGAGAATCTATCCTTGCTTGAGTCTTCTTATAAATCAATACCAAATTCTTAGGATCTTTAGCTTTCTAGGTTTTAATATGCTTGTCATATCACTCAAAAAACTCATCATCTATTGTTCGATCGAACCTGGACTTTTTTGTACCAGTTTCTACTCTCATTCTCCACCAATCTATGATTTTACCTTCATCCCACTTCTTTTTCTTTTCAACATCCTTAATTTTAGACTCCTTTAAACAATGGCCTTCATTGTTAGCTGAATCAAAATCCACTATCTACTCATAGAAGTCTAACCATGGGGGTAGTTGTTCCATTTTAGCAACATTCCATTCTAATGGAGCACTTTCTTTGTTATTCCTCCCCTTCTTGAAATGAGACCTCGAAGTCTTCTCAAACTTGAGGGCTTTCTCTCCATTAAGGGCAATATTCCTCTTTAGGAATTTGTCATTAGGGTCATACCTCCACCTCTGTGGGATGTAAAATAGACCCAACCTATCCAAGTATTGGGTGATTTGTTCACCTTGACCCCTTATGACAACTATTATATCATCGATGTGATGGGCGTAAGTCAACAAATATTTCCTCTTTTTACTAGAGTTATAATTCATGTTGATAAAATCTGCTTGCCTCAAGTATTCTAGGGCCAACAATCTATTAGTCACAAAATGAGGCAGCAAAAAAGGCTTACCAGTGAAACCGTAAAGTTTGATAATGGTGCCTTCTATGAGTACATACCAGTCTCCTTCTTCGATGCCTGGTACTCTTAAAAATTCTTTGGTTAGAGGTGGTAACCTAGGGTATTTCCCATACATAATTTTCAAAGTTGGCCCTAGAAATTCTAAATTGAATCTATAAAATGACTTTGTGCTCCTCAGATGAGTAGTCCAATAATACACAGGGATAGGGTCTCCCTTGTCATTCTTTTCTTTAACTAGAATCTAGGGCATTATGTGCCTAATGACAACATAGAACATCCAAACCAAATTTAAGTAGTGCTAGAAAGAAGGAGCTTTTGAATCTTTTTTCATCCTTACCAACTGCTCATGCATGCACTTAGAGAGGAAGGTTGGCCAATCAAAATAAATTTCATTGATACCTTCCTTCTCTCTAGGTTTATACATTCTCTCATTTGAAATGTAGTATATAATAGCTATTTTCCAATCTCTTACAAACTGGTCAAAATCTAAACCCTCTAAACAAGCTAACATGGAGAAAAGTTTTGGGTTAGCAAACTGCTCAATTGGAATTGGGGTATTGGGCAATCCTTTCCTGGGCTTGATGGTTTTGAATTGGCTATAAACCCATTTTCTAAAGGGTTCTCCCTCATGGGAACACTTTTGTAGGGAATAATATCCGACTTGCTAGATTACATCAAAAAGTTTAGGCCTTACAGGAGGTTCTATTCCTAAAGCAAAAAGGTCATGACAAGCTTTGGTTGTTATGCTAAATAAGGTTTTGCCATTAGCTATTTTTACTACTTTTGCCCTAGGGTCATAGAACTTAACAATGGTTGATATCAACTCAAGATAGGGATGAACCAAATCATAGATATAAAAGGATAAAAAGGATTAGACAACATAATTACCTTGGACTATCATAGGCTCTCCCCTTCGATATCTATTGATATTTCTTCTAAGTCTAGTTCTTTTTGTGAGAACCAGCTTGGTGTCGGCCACTGCTTCTGCTTTATCGATGTAGCTTCCCAACTCCTCATTTTCCATCAATTTTGATTCATGGGTATCTTTGGAGGCTATTTTTATGAAAATTCTTAGAGTGTTCTTCTTCTCTAGTATCTACAAACTTTGCTTTACTATTCCCTCGGCTCTTTCTTCTTGGAGAATGTTGCTCATAAAATGAATGGTCTTTACACTTCGAGCTTTTTAAATGTCCCCGCATGTATACCTTCTACCATTAATGCATCTAATGCAAGAAACTATCTATTGCATGCTTTTTAATTCAAAGGTATGCATCTTGGCAATTGGAATCATCATGTCGATCATTGATTGGTTGTGGTATGAAGCACTACTATGCTTATGATACTTTTTATCACTTTTCTTTTCTTAGAGTGGCATAGAGCACATGTCATAGCCCATTGACCCTTTTATTCATTGGAGAGCGGCATGGAGCATATGTCATAGCCCGCTACCATACTTAGCTTTAAGGAGAGTGGTGTAGAGCACATGTCGTAGGCCGTTGCCATACTTAGCTTATTTTTCAACTTTGAACTTGTTTTTTGAAGCAAAATTTTCTCTTTTTTTACACTTTACAAAATGAAAAATTTTAGTAAAGGGAAAAATAATATAATACAAAAATATGTACATATGTTACAATGAATGTATATCTCAATCAAAGTAGAGTTTTAGATGAAAACCATTGATCGAGATCGATTGCATGTTTCCTTCTAGATCTTCAAGCTAGAAAACATTGCTCTCTTTAACCTCTACTACTTTGAAAGGACCATCCTAGAAAGAATCAAACTTTTGATGGTGTCTTGGCTTGGCTCTTTCCACATTCCACCTTAGGATAAAATCTCCAACTTTGAACTCTCTGAACCTAGATTTCTTGTCAAACCATCCCTTGATATCAAATGAGTGCTTCTGGAAGTCCTCATATGCTTGAGTCCTTTTCTCTTCTAGCTATAGCAAATGTGTTAACCTAGTTTCAATTGGATTCTTCTCAGACTCATCCTCTATGTCTACCAACTTGAGGGCTAGAATTTCCAAGTGGATAGGTAATACTGCTTCTTTTTTGTACACCAGAGCATAAGGAGAGGTCTTAATGGATTTTTTGATGGTGATCCTATCTGCCCATAGAGCTTGTTCTAATAGTAGATGCCAACTCCTCTTGTTACCTTCTAATGATCTCCTCAAGATTCTTAGCAGATTTTTGTTAGTTGATTCTGCTAATCCATTCCCTTGGGGATAGTAGTTGGAGGTATTTTTTATGGTGATGCCATACTTGCTAGCAAACTCAATGTATTTAGCTCCTATGAAAGTTGGTCCATTGTCACTTACTATAGCTTCTAGGACACCAAACCTTGTGATTAAGCTTTCCATGAAGTCTATTACCACCTCTTGATCTGATTTCTTTGTGGGAATAGCCTCTACCCATATGGTAAGATAATATGTGGTAGTAAAAATATATTTATGTCCTACTGAAGAATTTGGATTAATAACCCCTATGAAGTCTAGCCCCCATTGCTGGAAAGGCTCTTCAACCTGAATTGGCTTGAGGGGAAATGATGCATTCTTGGTTCTCCCCACATATTGTTGGCATTCATCATAGGCTCTTGTAATATTGAAGGTATCAATGAAGATAGTAGGCCAATAATAACCTACCCTGATGATATTCAAAGTTGTAACCCTTCCTGAGAAGTGTCCACTAGATAATCCTCCATGGAATTCTTCAATGACCTTTTGTTTTTTATCATCCCTTAAGCATCTTAAGAGGACTCCATCAAGGTTTCTCTTGTATAGACCTTATGGTAATAGGACATATTTCAAATATTGAAGCCTATATCTTCTCCTCTATGATGGATTAAGATTAGAAGGACAAACTCTAGTCTAAAAATATTTGGTCATCTGATCAACCTAGTATGATTCTCCTAACTATAGTTCTTCAGTCTGATATTCTACTACTAACTGACAAGCTGTCACTTCTGCTATAACTACTACTTCTATTAAACCTTGGCATAATTACCTACCTCTAAATAGCTTGGTAGGATGAATTTCTACATCATATTCCTGGATCTTAGTAATCCAACTAGCTCTCTTATCTCCTAGTTCACCTTGTAAAATGAAACTTCTAACATCTGGATGAACTATGTATACCAATGTTTTACTTTGAACCAAGTACTGCCTAAATTTCTTCAATGACTTCATCACCACAAATACTTGTTTCTCAATAAAATTGTACTTGAACTGGTACTCATGGAGAGTTTGACTCCAAAAGAATATGGGGTGTTCTTCTCCTTCATCATTCTTCTAGGTGAGCATAGATGCATAGCTCTCTTCATCTCCATAAGCATACAAAATGAAATATTTGTTGAAGTCAGGGTTCACTAGGACTAAGAGTAGTGGCAATGGACTATTTGATGATCTCAAAGGCTTGTTTTCTCACTTCAATCCATTTGAAATTTGTATTCTTCTTCAGTAGTTCTGAGATAGGTTTCACCTTCTGAGAAAAATTTGAGATGAATTTTCTGATAAAATTGATCTGGTCGAAGAAGGACTGTAAATCTTTCTTGTTCATGGGTAATGGAAGAGCAAGAATTGATTTGAATCTATCTGGATCAATAGCCATTCCTTCTTTAGAGACCACATGGCCTAGCAAATTTCCCTCATGGACTACAAAAAATGACTTCTTTGGGTTGAGAGAGATACCAAATTCTCGATACTTTTTAAACACTTGCTCTAAATGTGCCAGGTGATCTTGCTTCTTATGTGAGAATATAGTCATGTCATCCAAGTAGATTAGAATGACTTTGTTGATCAGCTCTCCAAAAGCATAATCCATTGCTCTCTAGAATGTGGCCCCTACATTTGATAGACCAAAAGGCATCCTTTGATAGGCAAAAGTGCCCCATTTGGTGGTGAATGCCATTTTAAACTGATCTTCATCTTTCACCCAGATCTGGTTGTAACTAGAGAAGCCATCTAACAATGAGAACCTCTCTACTCCTACAATAATCTACAATATATGATCAATCTGAGGGAGGGGATAGTGATATTTTAGTGATGCTTGATTGAGATTCCTAAAATCCACACACAAGAGGATGTCACCATTATTTTTCCTTACTAGGACCAAGTTAGCTACCCAGGTTGAATGCTTGATTGGATATATTATTTTAGCCTTCAATATTTTTAATAGTTCTTCCCTCATTATGGCTTCAATTCTAGGGTTCACAGGCCTCTATTTCTACCTGAAGGGTTTTGCATTTGGTTCTAGCTCAATTGTATGTTGGATCACCTTCTTGTCATATACTTTAAGATATTCATATGACCAAGCCACAATGTCTTGGTATTTTAGGCATAGGATCTTGATATCCTCCTCTTCTTCTGGAGAACATTGGACTCCAACTTTGAGCTTCTTTTCTTTTTTGATCTCAATTTCCTTGTAAATATTTTCATTGATCTCCATGGATTTGATATTTTTCCTATCTTCATTGTCAAACAAGCTTTCTAGAGTGACCAACCCTCTAGGGATATGATTGTTCTTTAGATGGATGACATCTTGTTGGTCTATCTCTTCTAGATTTTCCTCTTGAATAGTAGATAGATATGCTTCCCTTACTAGGAAATCAATGATTTGTTCATCACTTTCAAAAACCTACCAAAAGATCTGCTTGTCTGGTACTACAGGCCTAAAAATCATTTTGATTCTTTTATCTTTTGTGACTCCTATATCTGCAGATGGATTGAAATTTGCTCCCCTTACTACCAAGGAATCAGCCAAAGTGTTCTATCTTCTGGGGATAAAATTAATGTTTAGGGCATCAAAGGATTCCATCAAATCCCATACCCTATTTTTGTATACCTTCAGGTAATGGTGCTTACTACTACACCTCTCTCTTACCTAGTTAACAATTAGTTCAAATTCACCATATATATTTAATATTTTGATGCCCATACTCTCAGCCTGCATTAGTCCAAGGTACAAAGCCTCATACTCTACAACATTGTTGGTACAGGACCAAGTCAATATGTATGTGAAACTCTTTGCACCTTCTAACTGAGACTACAACAATACACCAACACCAACTCCATTTTTGCATCTTGCACCATCAAAGTGCATGGTCCAAGTCTCTGTCTCTCTTAATGATTGATTGGATATGGTAGGGACTCTTTTCTCTATTTCTAAGGAAATGCTATATGTACCCATGCCTATTCCAAACTGACTGTAATCTTCTTTGAATGACAATTCATCTTCAACCTCTAGTTCTTCAAAACTTTCCACCAGTTGGAACTCATCCAGAGGAGTGAGATTACACATGTCTTCTTCAATTTTTTCAATATGATAAGACACAAGTTTCTCTGGTGTAATCCTTATTCTCTTTTCCTTAAATGGAATCACCATGCTGGAGTAATCCATGTACATACATCCTCCCAATTTGGTAGTGAATTCTCTCGAAAGGCACAGGCCAAAATAAGGCTCTAGATCTACCACCACTATTTCTTGCACAATGGTTACCTCTGGAGCTCTATGCAACCTCATTAGAACATCCTTTATCACCCCTACTATCTTCACTGGGGTTCCATCCAATTGTAAAACTCTAGGATAGGACCTGGTATACTCCATTCCCATCTCTTCATAGTCTGCTTTGGGCATAACTATAGTGGAAGCCCCTGAGTCAATCATGCAGTTGCAAATAATCCACCCCTCCATCCTCAAAGAAATATAAAAGGGAGGGGGTTTGTTCTTCAAAGTAGTAGGAGACATCTTGTCTTTTCTAGAGGGCATGTTGAGGATTGTAGTAGCCTACTTTTCTTGAGGATATTTGCTTAATGAAGCCTTCAATAGGTCTATTTGGCTAGGGATAAAGAGAGTATCATAGAGGCTAGCCTTTGAGGGTATTCTTTTCATCTCCTCTATAATATTATACTCTGATTTTATTGAAGAGGAACTTTCAGACTTTCTCTCTAGCTCACCATACTTCCTTTTGTACTGTTGGGTGGCCTCAATCCTTTACCTCTTGGTTATGGAGGGAAATCTAATATTTTCTTGAGCTTCACTCTTGGATCTCATCTCTTCTTTGTCATATATTTTAGGGAAACTGAATTCCTTTTCTTGGCCCTTGGGCACCATATACCTCTTTTATTTTGCTTTAGGAATAGAGAAAATATCGTTACCTTGAGGGGGAGTATCTTTCTTCTTTTGGGAAGGGACTTAAAACTGACCCATATTTTGTGGATCAACCTATAAGGTTTTATTTCCTAATCTTGTCATAACTAAAATCGGCCCTTCTTCATCTGGATCCTATCCAACCATGATCTGGTCTGGTTGCCACAACATATTGATCCTACCCTTCTGATTCCTCTCAACCTTTTCCATAGCCTGTTGCACATGGTGTTGGTACATGACACATGATTCTAAATCATGGGGATCATTGCATACAAGACACCACACATTTACCAAGCTTGTCTTAGAGGAACACCCTAGGTCTTCCTGCATTGAATTTACTCTAATTCCTATGCTATTGTTGGTACCAGGTTTTTGGTCCCTATTGACATAAGAAAATATTCTTTGTTGAGATCTCTCTATCTCTCTTTTTTCCATTGAGCTCATCTTGTTACTAAGAATTTTAAGAGTATTCTGTATATCAAGAAGCACAATGGATTCCTGGGATGTTTGAATAGGAAGTGGTGGGAAAGGAACTACAGTAGATGATACTTTGGGGTGAGGAATGGGGGTCATATGAGGAAGTGGGGATGATAATGAAGGAGGATCCATATAAGAAGATGTGGCTACTTGGTTTTGAACATTAGGAATTTCTAAACAATAAGGCATGATAGTTTTAGGGGGTAATCTTCCCACATTGATAAGAGTATTTTCAGCTTGGACAACTGCATTGTAGACTTGGAGGAAGGTACATATCCCTAACTATTGGGTTTGCAAACCCAATTCAGACCTGAGGGCTCTAATGTAGTACATGAAAGCAAGGGTTGCAGCTAGCCTAGCTTCAGGTGGAATTCTTTTTCAAGATCTACTAAATCTCAGATTAAAATCTAAAATAGACTCTTGTTGATGCTTTTACATGGATGTAAGTTGGTTGAGGAGGGAAAAGGGATCAACAAACTCATTGAAATCTTCTACAAAGGGTTCTACTAATGCTGCCCATGATGTAATGGTATTATCTTCTAAAGTCTTGAACCAGTGTAGGATCTTCCCTTTGAAGGATAGGGTTAGGATTTTGATGATAACATCCTCATTTTTTATGTTATGGATGGCTGCTAGATTCAGAATATCTTGACAATGTTCATATGCAGTCTTTCTTGATCCATCATATGTGGGAATGGCTTTAGTTACAGCCTAAGGAATATCATGCATATGAGCTAATCTTAGGGGACCAATTGTATTCCAGCTAGGGTATTTTTGTAGGGGCTGATTAGGGGGTACATTTTGAGCCATATTTACTTGGGTAGTTCTTGTTGGAGGTGGCCTTGGGGGCCCTACAATAGGTTGCTTAGGAGGAGTTTCATCTGAATAAAAATCTTGATTCAAATATCTTATGATGGTAGATCCTCTAAAAGGGAGCTCGTAGTAGATGAAAGAACCAGGGTTATTCCTTGCAGATGACCTAGTATTCATGAAAAACTACAAGCTATAGGGATGGCTTTTTTGGTTTCTTGCATTAGGGAGTCACCAGGTGAATTTGTAGCTCACCGCTTAACAAGGTCAAGATAATTCACCAAATATTGATTCCTTCGAGGGAGATACAAAAAATAAAGAAAGAAGTGGGTTAACTAGTGTTTCTCATAAACATGTCCCACCGGGCATGCAAAAACTATTGGGATCCAAATTGACATCAAGAAAAACTTGATACTACGATTGTCTATCTTCCAAATTTTTTATTAGGCTTGCACCCACTAGTCACAGCTTAGAACTCAACATTGGATGGACTAAATATTACTCTAACCCAACCTCTAGAGTAGGTTGGTTCCTTATCAACTGATAGGGTGTTGACTCAATTAAGTTTAGTAATTTTTTAAGAGATAGGGTTAGAAAAGGGTTTAGGGTTAAGAAATTATAACTAAAATAGTGGTTGAATAGAGCTAACAACATAGGCATCCATAGGGAAGACCTTTCAACAAATAATTTCCAGTGTCCCACACTTGAGATTAATAGCACCCAGAAAATAGAGGTATCTTCATCAAGAAAATACAAAATAGAGACATACTCCAAGAAGCTATTTCAATATCCATAATACTAATAATCCAATCTAGCAGAATAAGATTAGTATCTAGATTTTATAGAAAAGAACTTCTTGCGAGTATAGATTCAATTATGAAGAGGTTTCAATTGCTCTAAAGCTAGTAATTCAATATCAGTAGAGTAAACTAACCATAGCAGCATTGATAGAAAAACAATTCACAGCTTGAATCTCTCAAAAGAAATATCGAAGACACTAGTTTTTGAGTAAAAAATCCAAGTAATGCTCCTTCTATTGATTTGCAAAATATGTTACATAGTAGGGCAAGCAAATACTCTAGAGATGATCCTAAAAATTGAGGGTTTGACCTCTATTAATAGTTTTTACAATGAAAGAAGAAGATGGAACATTACAAGGATAGAACCATGCTAGATTAGTAGAATGCTGCGATGGCATTATTTCATTTGCATTTGAAGTCTAGGAAATCTATGTGTTATCACTCACCATCGTAGTTTGGCTCTACAACTTGCTTGCTTTGCAATGGTAGTTAGGCTTTCGACTATTAGATTCTAGATTTAAGCCATCTATCTTTCTTGGGGACTTCATCTAGTCATCGATCTACAACTGCACAAGTTCTTGGTTCTTGGATGTATGGACACTTTGCCTACCTATTCAAATCAACTGGTTATCATCTACAAAGACCTCAATTTTGTATCCCTGAGAAAACATCAGCATAAGCTTAACCATTGATTCACCCATGAATTACTACAATTAAATCTTGGTAATTCTTGGAGATGAGCAACATAGAACATGTCACTAGATCGCTCTTTGGAAAAGCTTGTGGATTGAATTGACCATGTTGACTAGCGGCATGGAGCACATCAAGAAATACACTATAATATAAGTGGAATAGAGCATGTCGCCAGGCCACTCCCTTTTATTCTTAAATTGGTTTAATCCACTTTCATGTCCATGGTGTAGAACACTTTGTTCATAGCCCGCTCCTCAAAATTTGCTCCTTTGAGTTTTGACCAAATTTGATCATGGAATAGAGCATGTCACCAGGCCACTCAAGAAAGAGTGTAAAATGATGTTTCATGAGAGTATGCATTGTACCACTCCCTTATGTTCCATTTCGAGCATATTGGCCTCTTTGACTAGCGGTGTGGAGCATGTGTTCTGATCTACTCTAAAATGAACGTGGACCTCTGTGGCATGGAGCACATAAAAATTTAGCCACTTATTTACTCAGGTTGGGACAATATGCACTAGGACACTCTTCAAAGAAGCTAATGTTAGTTTTGACTTGAATTGATAGCATTGTGGAACATCTACGTTGTACCACTAGAAAATGCACTAAGTGTTGAGTGACTGGGAACATATGTGTTGTGTCACTGCAAAATACACTAAGTATTGAGCAACTAGGAATATATATACCGTGTCACTATAAAATACACTAATTTTTGAGTAGCTGGGAACATCTTTGTTCCCTTACCAAAATATGTCTTATTCTGCTCTATCGAAGTGGTTGCAATACAAATTTGGATGCTCTACCAACAACGTGGAACTTCTTATGCTGGGCCGCTTGAAAATACACTATGTTTTGAGTGGTTGGGAGAATCTTCATGCCTTAGAAAATATTTTCAAAATTTTTCTAAGGATGTGGTCATTTTTGGCCTAAAGTAATCTCAAATGATTAAATTACAAAACCTTGTAAAGTTTCTTTATTATTCCCTTCCAAAGTTTAATCTTTAACGAAGTCTCTAAAGTCAAGTATTACTCAATATTAAGACCTTACAATTTTTACATCTTCACAATGATCTAGGTGTAACCTTACATTTATCCTTATAACTCCTAATCCAAAATTATGAGAAAAGTTAATGAGGTGAATTACCTTCACTTTGTAATTGGTTGTTCGCTAGTCAACTTAACCTCCTTTGAATTCCTTTCTCCTCCATGTATGTCGATGATCCATTGATTGGGAACATTTGATGAGAATTGAACTATTCAGAGTGTTTCTTTCCTCCTATCTAGCTTCAATGTATCCTGCACTTTAGGTCTCACTGCAAACTAGATAATGATCTCCATCCAGGTATCTCAAAGTTCTATCCTAATCTACCAAATGTATCTCTCTTCTCTGTTGGAATATATTACATAATTTGGTTATTTACTAATGTACCTTCATGGGTACATATTTATATTAGGATTATATTAGGAGAATAATATTTTATTATAGTAATTTAATAAATGCACAAGTGTTAGAATGTGCAATGATGTAAATGTACTTGTAGTCCACATGTACATGAGTCTTAGGGTTGAGTGAGAGGCAATAAATCTATATTTCTATATAAAGGCCTCATTGTGAGTGTTTTTAAGGGAGTTTTGGAGTGCATAGGTTTGAGTAGTGGTAGTCACAATGTAGCTCCATTTTGATATCATGGAGGAGTTGTAAACTCCATGAGAGGAGCATTATAATTTTCATGAGATTTCTTATATGAGCATTTATAGAGCTTTGTATCAAGTTTTCTATCATATTTTCATGCATGTTAAGTTTACTTTATCATAGTTATAATATTGCATGCTTATTTTTATACTTGTGATTGTAGAGGGGGAAAACTACCCTGTCGTGTATGATTCTTGGTTGGATTCACAAGAGAAAGACAAGGTGATCACGATGGTATGTTTTTATCTACACTCAATGCTAAAATGGGGGATAAGGGTTCACCAGGAACAACTTTAAGGACTCGCTCCAAGTCCATGAGAATTTTAGGAATGTTTGTTGTATTCGATTTAAGACAATCACTAGGTTTGGACTTTCTAGAACTATGCTATAAAATATAAAGGATATTGTTTGAATACAAAATGTAAGAATACAAGAGTTAACCCTAGAATGATTATTTATTTGAATTATCTCTAACTCGAGGGTTTTAATGATAGAAAACATTTAAGCAAGGTTTCAATAATAAATGCACAAAAAAAATTAAATCTAAGTGCACACTATATGCTATTTATCTTTCAAATTCCTAGAAACTAATTAATATATTTCTTTAAATTAGATCTAGGGTTTTATAAAAAAAATAGAAGACACTCAACAAATAGCCTAAATATTATTTGGAACACTTATCTTGTCTGTAATTGATCTTTGATTTTATCCTTTGTCCAATGATATCAACAATTCCTGTTCCTGCAAGATAATTTGGCAAAAACTTGGAAAATATAATCAGTGTTAGGGGGCTTGCTTAGGCCATTGAACAATAATTCTTGGAGGCACAATAGTCAAACCCCCTAGGTCCTTTTAGCTAACCTTTAAAAATAGAAGCAAAAATTGACCTTTCGAAGAAATCAAACATATCAAGATATAACATAATAAAATGATAGAACCACAAAATAGAATGTAGCACTATGTCCTATATATAACCTATGATGCAAGTATGAGATCTGGGATAGTTGTTTTCCTAAAAAATGGTCTAGGTGAAATTGCACCCTATAACAGGTGATCATGATATCACACCGGTGAAATCGTGCCCTGTAGGTACCCAGGTGTGATTTCATAGAAGTGAGGTAAAAATCCTTAGATCAATGTGAAATGAATAATGTGTGATACAAAAAGTTAAAACATGCATGCAAAAGAGTGTAATCACTTGTCAAAGTGCATAGAAGCAAAGAAGAAGAGTTTAGATCTCCCAAATAGTTGATCTCTCCTTAGGGCTTCAACACAAATCCACCAAAGTGAGCAACAATAACTAACAATCCAATGCAATAGAGAATAAATCAAACTTCACACTTCAGAGTTAACTTGCTTGAGGGATAAGAAGAAGGATGCATATCAATTAGAAAGCACTAAAACACTTGTAAATAATAATCGTGATATGTCATTATCATTCATTGTCATCGTGCTTTAGAAATGAATTCAAACCCTCCTTATATAGCAAATTTGAAGGCAATATGGGTCGAAAAATCAAGGAGGGCCGATGTAAAACATGCCAAATCTGAAGATTTAGGGTTTTCTTGGAGAAAAACCCTAAAAGATGAAATTGTGCCCTGTTAAGGCCGACCATGATTTTTCCTATGCAAAATCATGCCCCATCAAGGGTGAGAATGATTTTTCATAGAGAGAAAAAAGAAGAAGAAAGATGGGGTAGAAGCCTAACCCTTTCCATAGGCAAGTCTAGGGGGTCTCCTAGAGGGCTCAAGGAAGATTGCCCACTAAAGTGGGTCAATTTTTTATGTCTATATTTTACCCCCTCTTTGACAAATTTATGGACTAATAAATGTATCAAAGAAAATATGTAAACACTCATAGACAAAATACAATAAGTAGAAACAAGGTGGTTGGTTTAGAAAAAAAGGGTGGTGCAAAAACAATGTTGTTTTGAACACTTTCTTATTTTGCATGCAAATCGAGACATTATGGACTTTAATACCTTTTAGTCCAAGGTGCCCCATCAAGTTTCATGAGGGAGGACACATCCCTCATGAGAACTTGAAAAGATAGATGCAGAAGAAAAAGAGAGATGAAAAGAAAAAAAACAAGCAAAAAATAGGGATAAAAGTGAAAAAAGGGTAAAACCCTAATTCATTTTTACTGCACAAAAGAGGAAAAATGAGCTTTGGGGAAAAACTAGAGATGGCCCTACCAATGCACCATTTGATGATCATGAGGGGTGAGTCCAGCATAGAGGCAAAGAAGGTAGAGGTAGGATCAAAAACCTTCCTAGCATTTCTAATTTTGTTCAAAGTTTTCATGCTTTTGGGTAGTTTTCCACCAAAATTGGCTATTTTGTTGCGTACAACTCGGGCGCATTTTCGTAGTTCAGCCACAATTTCTCCCTAGGTAGTAGCGATAAAATTATGCCTGATAAACAGGACCAGGTATGATTTCATGAAATTACATCTTGTGAAGAACATGGCACAATTTCACCTCGATGAAATCGTGGTCCTGAAAAACCAGATGTAATTTCATCGAAGGGAAAGAAAAGGAGAAAATAAATAAAAATAAACAAGAAGAAGATAAATAAACAAGAGAATAGGGAAATAAGAAGCAAGAAATCTACATCATGCAAAATTTAATTTGTAGCAATAAATTTAAAATTTTTAATTTAATTTAATTGATTTTTGATTAATTAATCAATGAAACTGATGGAAAATTTGATTATTTTGTGGACACAACTTAGAATACTCAAGAGATGCAAGTGGCGAGCAGGCTCCTTGAAGGTGGAGCTAGAGGAACTTGGGTAGGTAGATACAAATACATTGGAGGTGGTGGTTCTAGACCACCTAGCTAGGATACCTTGAGTTGAGGTAGATAGGGCACTACTATCAACTAAGGTGGAGAAATTATACCTAAAATCGTCTACATTTCGTTTACCCATGGGAGATATGACCATCGTATTTGAGGATGTATAGAATATATTATGCATCCCTATCAGGGGGATGGTTATTTATAAATATTGATGATGGACAACAACCTTGTAGTGATTCTTAGGATGCTGGACCCACCGGGTGTGAGAGAGCACCATAGTCATGGATGATATGGTGCATATCCATTGACGATCGTGCTCTACAGGATGTTTATAGGACTATTGATGTGCCACATGAGTAGATGATATCTACCATGGATGATGGTAGGTGTAGTAGCAAACATGCGACACTAGGGATTTTGATTCATATGGGGTCCATATGTGATAGCCTTTTTGTAGAGGATATTGTACAATGTTGTGTACACACGGTATACAGGGATAGTGTGCATGAATTTTATCTAGGTATGGAGTTGGGAGCACATAGCGATGTAGAGATAAGATGCACTACCAGGACCATTGCCTATCATGAAGCATCCAACAACATATAGATGGTCTAGATCCCTAGAGCGGGTCGTGAGGATATACATTGGGAACCTACCACTAGAGAGATAGGTAATAGATGAGCTGAGGGAGGCTAATATTATATGGTAACCCTAGCATCTACACCCAGGATGGGATAAGGACAAGATGAAGTTGGCTAGGATCATGAGGATCAGATGGCTAACTACAAAGAGAGGGGAGCCAGAGGTCTTCCAATTTGATAAAGTCCTAAGGCAATTTAAGATCTTGCAAGGAATTTTAGACCTAGAGGGTTATTGGTATCGAAGAGTCTATCGGGATCTAGTAGGGATCAGGGACGAGCCAAAATTGGCTAGTTGTATAGAGGACTTGAATAATCCTTCTTACATGGATCCCAAGGTGGAAAATGTAGGAGTGGACTTTGGATATAGGTGGTGGTAAAGATGAGTCATGCCCCGAAGGGTCTCCCCACCAGTTTTGATACAAAGGTGCCAGGTGATGGACCTAGGAATACAATGAGCCTTTCAAGAGGTAGCTCATAGGACCACAGAGAGGGTGTAACAAGGCCATGTATCTTAGATATAGATATAAGCATGGGTTTGGATTGAGCTAGTGATAGAGGCTACCATCACTACATGGACCAGGGAGGTAGGGGCATATAGAGTTACCCCACATAGGTCAGGGTATCACCATGTAGAGTATTGGGAGAGACATCTACATCAATGGAAATCAACCGAGGCTAGGCCTTGAGATGAGAGGACCTAAGGGAGGAGGAAAAGGTGCTACGAGCATAGGTAGCAACTCTATAGAGATAGGTGGACCTACTCCAAGAGGATAGGTCCAAGAGGATCGAGGGACTAGAGAGCTCTTTGAGTACCATAGATATAGAGAGGTATGTGGAAAAGGAAGAGGTTTATCGTCTCTAATGGGAGGTGAGCCATATGGATAGAGAGTGCTAGAGGGCTCGGGTAGAGGAGATTGTTGTTGTCGAGAGCAGCCAGGCTAGCAATGGGATCCACCTTCTATAGGAAAAGCTATGAAGGATAGGGGAGAGGCTAGAGGTGGGCATTCAATGGGCTACTTTCTATGAGGCTATGTACTACTAGATGGTACCAAATGGATAGAGGGTGGTACTCCCTCCATCCCTATAGTCATCTAGCAGGTCATAGTATTGGTCATAGATAGTCTCAGCTTTGCCATCCATGGTATGCGGCTACCTAGACCACCTCCTCCTTCAGGTAGAGTAGAGGAGACATGCTCCAAAGCTAGGGCTAGGTATTGGGATGACATAACAATTTTTATTGTGGTGTGCATCCCTAGGTATTGGTTGGGTGTACCAGGACTGGATTGTGGTACACCAACCAGACTCTTTTGTATCTATCTCTTATCGAGTAATACGTAATTGCTTTCTTATATATTTTTTGTGTTAATGTGTGTGCATGTGATGTGATTTAATTAAGTGTTATTTATACTTTATGTTTTATATTTTATGCATAAAAACTATCTTAATTTATGACTACATGAAATACATGGATGAAACAAATGAAATGAAGAAAGAAAAAATACAAGACAAAATAAAACAAGAAAGAAAAAAAAAGGAAGAAGAAGGAGAGGAATAACAAGAAGAAGGAGAAGAAGATCCAAAGGCTAATCATTTGAAATAGAGAAGGATAGGTGAAACATAGTATCTAAACCAGTGTAGGTCATAATGGACCAATGTGATTAAATACTATGAATCATACCAGAAATAGGGAGCTAAACCCGTTATGGGTGTAGTATTCATCGTAAGGGATGAAACATTGGAATCTGACCCGCTATGGGTGGTTGCTCTCTAATTGACTATTGTGGGGTGATTACCCATTAGGATGTATATCGAGGCCTTATAAAAATTGCCAAGGAGCATATCCTATAATGGGGTGTTGAGTCTGTTGTGTCAAAAGGGAGTATAACCCAATAGGAGATCATATATAATAAGATACCCACTAGGATGTATAATTATCCCATGTGGGGTGCAATATAAGGATACAAATTATTAGGCAAGTGATACCCCTGATAGGATTTTGAAGGATAAAAAATACTTGGTGAGTGGGTGTTATTGCTCAGAAGAAGATAAATTTGAAAATGACAAAGAAATAAATAAATACACATATCTCCTTGTCAAAACCAAAAGATAAAATGAAGAGAATTTGAGAACAACAGAGAAGTGACAAGGAAATATTAGCAAACTATCATACTTGACCTAAGAAATATGATAAATCAATATTTCTAAGACCAAGAAAAAATAGAACAAACAAGGAAGAAGGAAACAAAATAAGCAATAAAGAATATTAAAGAAGAATTTCTAGGTGGGGATTTTGCTAGGCATTAGAACCCTAGTGAAAGTGAGATGCATGTGAGCTACAACCTAACTAGGTATCATCACATGCAATTATTTCAATATCCTCAAAAATATATATGATGAAACAATCATGAACAAGCAATCATGCAAAATATGACACTCAAACATGTAGGTTGTGTTAAATTTTAGGCAAGCAGTGCAAAAGATGACAAGAAACAATGTAGTATGAATAAGCAGATGGATGCAACTAAAATACAAATGCATATCTAAATGAGAGATGATTATTTTATGAAAATTTTGTTTCATGTTATTTTATGTTTTTATTTTTATATATATTTTTATTTATTATTATTTGGAGCAAGCAGGATGATAGTCGACACAAAACCTGAACGTGTCTCCTTTCTTGGGACAAGAAAAAAGCGTACCATGAACTATATTATCAAGGAAATATCTCGAAATCAAGTCATATCAATAATTAAAATCATGAAAAAGCTCATTTATAGCTCTTTATTTGGTAGCCATGGCACGATAATCATTACATTTTTGAACAAAACCATTCTTTTTAACATAAATATAATTATAAAATAATGAAATAGGATCCTATTTTAAAACAAAAAGCTTATTTTTGGAGCATACAGAACCAATCACATTACAAAATAAGATCTTAGAAGAATAAGGGGGACCATCATCCTCATCACCCACTCCTAACTTCAGATAATCCATATCTTTAGAATAAGTCATAATATGATCATCATTATCAAATGGTAAATGTTGGTATTTACTAGGTATAAAACCTATGCCACATCTCCTAGGCTAGATCTTGACATCCAAAGGCTCTTGAATGCCCTTTTTTTGTGGCCCCAAACCTTTACCTATATATCCCATACTTGATAGGATCTATTTAGAAAGTACGTAGTCATTGGAAAGGTAATAATGAGCAAAAGAACGCTCAATGGGAGAGGGATTGCTACCATGTATATTTTCTTCAAAGGTAGTTCCTACGAATATAAAGGTACATGTGCCAATGTGTAAAACATCACCTTTCTTATGGGTAAACCCATGGTTATTGGTGAAGGTGGTAGCTTGGCAAGATCCATAAGAGGTTCTCAAGAAAATTGATTATCATGATCCTGAGATGAGAAATTTAAGGTGTGTTCCTCACTCATTTTTAAAATTTGAAACTTTTATGATATCTGAGATGAGAAACATGGAGAAACCATTGAAGAAATAAAGGGACAAAGGTTGAACTCATATCAAGCTCTCTCTACATTTGAGCAAAACTCAAATGGTTGAGGGTCGCTCAAAATGGTGATAACTTGATTTTTAAACTCAAAATTTAGGCATTGATGAAGAGTAGAAGGGATGACCTTTATTTCATGGATCCAAGGATGTCTAAGAATAATATTAAAAGATGCAGGACACTGTACCACATAAAAAAAAGTATCCAATATTTTAGGCCCAACTTTAAGAGGAAGGGATATGGCCAGGTTTATGCATAAGGGGTTGGACTTGAAATTTACTTGTAAAAAAATGGTGAATCCTAATACAAATCAAGGTGAATCCTAAGAAAATCAAATCAATCATCTTCACACCAAAATTTGGGGCATTTGAATCCCTAAAAAGTAAGGTCATATTTGGGGTAAATTTTGACCTATTAAATCACTTTATAACTTCATAAAAATACTACCATTAGATATTTCTCGAAAAGAGTTTTCTAACGACTACAAATATGCCTATGTTTGGATGTATATTATGGAAAATTGACCCTAAGAAAAAAATGGTCATGAAAATTTTAGGCGAATGGGCCAACATTGATGGTCCTCATATTCACCAATTTTCAATTTTAGAAATCCTAATATTTGCCAAGTTTGTGAATATTTGCCACTATGCATAACCCTAGATATGACACCATAGGTGTATTGGGACTCATTGTTGAAAGATTTTTTTAATGATATCAGATTTATTAAGTCTTCCTATTTTAATCCAAAATTTTGAAAGAATTGATATGTACACAAATTGAGGGAAGAACCATTATCAATCAAAATTTGCTTAATAAAAGTATCCCCAATAAGTGTAGTGATGTAAAGTGAAGAATCTTCTTGTAAGTTTGAGAAAGGTTTATCATCATCCAAGAATGAGATGTGATGTATCCCAAAAGAACCTCAACATAAATTATGGCATTAGGAGAAATATCAGAGGGAACCGATTGCTTCTTTAGAAATTCCATTAGATCATATCTATGGTTGGGAGAAGTTTTTAAGAGATCTAAAATTGTTATTTTTTCTAGAGTAATAGCTAACTACTTTTGGAGATCAAATGAAACCTTGGGCTATGGTTTCAAGACCAAAGGTGGAGTCCTTGTATATGAAACCTTACTCTGATTTTTCTTGAAAACTAAACTAAGCTATACTATAAAATTCTATCCTTTCTAAGGATGCTAAGTTTGAGTTCATCTTCTTGTAGTTATCCCAACCATGCCAACCATATTTCTATATGGAGGAGGCTCATTCTGATGAGCCACCTGATTAGCTTCTTTATGATTATATTTTGGTAATGGATCTTTGAATATTCCCATATCTTTATTTGTAGTTGGATCTTGTTGATTGGGAACTTGATTATTTACTAACTATTAACTCCCTATATCAATACATCCTGCATTGATCAAATATTGAACCACATGTTTCAAATTCTTACAATAATTTTTCCAATGTCCTTCCACTCTCTAATATGCACAATATTGTCCTACTTTATACCAATGAGTTGTAGTATCTAGTTGCCTTATGGGAGGTAACTCAATTGCATTGACTTCTAAAATTTGCTTTACTACTACTTCCATAGACATATTAAGTCTTGTAAAATTCCTTTGTTGAGGTTTCAAAAGTATTATCTTTTATAGGTTTTTAGTAACATTATTAACAAGCCTACTATCCATTCCACTATCACCTCTTGTGTGTTTATTCTTATGTTGAGACTTAGTAGGTTTCTCTTCTTTGAATTTGAGTTGGCCTCTTGCTAAAAAGGATGTAATAGTAGTAGTTTCTAATGCATAAGATAATTTATCTTGTAAATTACCAATAAATATCTCAAGTATATCATTTGGAGGTAAAGTGTATCTCAAGCGTCCAACTAAAATTCTCCAACGAGCCAAGAATTTTGAAAAATTTTCCTCTTTACCTTGTTTTAAATTATAAACATCTTTCATTGTTACTTCCTTTTCAATATAGGAACCAAATAATTCTATTGTTTCCTCAAATATTCTCAAGGAATAATTAGGTAACTGATAATACCATTCTAATGCCATTGCACCAAGACTCTTAGGAAATTTTTTAAGCAACAACATATCATCATATATGAGATCATGAAAAGCTGTTCTAAATCTTCTTAAATGCTCTATTAGTCTTATGTCCCCTTGTATATAGGCAAAAACTATATAGAAAAATACTTAGGGTAAGGTCTAGCAGTAACAATAGGATCCAATGGATGATTACACATTTCCTTATAATTGTAAGTGAAACTTGAATTCTGAATCATCTCAACTTTTGAAACCGATTGCTTTACCATATTTTTTTAAATTCTGCACTTCTAGATTATTGTTATGCATTATCCTCAAATTCTCTAAAGGAAAGATATATGTGTGTTGAGGAACCAATGCTTGACTTAAGTTGGATGTATGGATACTATTGTTATATGTGGTGCCTTGTGAAAATGGAAAATTAACATTTGGTGGGATAGAAGCAAGAGTGTTGAGATTAGAATATTAAGGAGGAAATTGAAAACAATTTTGAGTGACACTACTAATTGGAGGGACTTGTAGATTCCTTCCAATGTTGGTGGTTGTAGTAGTAGTATCAATTGCTTGGTTTCTTAAATTATCAAGATGCATTGGTTTAGGCAAGGGGTTATTTTTATCAAGCATAGGAGGGATTATTTGAGGAGGAGGTGGGGGATTTTCACCTCTTTCGATATGAGCTTCTCACTCCATACCCTCCAATATCTTATCCCTATTAGCTTTCATGAAGCCCAAAATATGCTCAAATTATGAAAATATGAACCCACCATTAGGTCCTTCATAAGGATCAAAAATCATTTTAGTTTCCATATTATCTTATTCTTCTGGGTCTATGTTAGGATCCTCTCTATCAATCTGATCATCTTCCAGAGGAACATAATCATATTCAAGGTGCTTTCGCTAACTTTAAGGAAATGAGCCATTAGAAGAGGCCAAAGGATAGAAGATAATACTAACAAAAAACACACATAATTTTTTTTTAAAGATGTTATTAAGAATATTTAACCACACACAAACATAATTAGTGATCTTACTTAAGATTTTAAAATAAAAGGTGTTCACATCAAGTTTACCAAAGATGTAGAGGGGGAAAACTACCCTGTGGCATATGATTCTTGGCTGGATCTATAAGAGAAAGCCAAAGTGATCATGGTGGTGTGTTGTTCTCTACACTTAGTGCTAAAAGGCAAAGAAGGGTTCACCAGGAATAACTGTAAGGAATCACTCCAAGTCCACTGGAATTTTAAGAATGTTTGATGTATTCAATTTAAGACAATCACTAGGTTTGGTATTTCTATATCTATGCTATAAAATATAAAGGACAATGCAAGAATATAGAATGCAAGAATACAAGAGCTAACCCTAGAATGATTCTTTATTTTAATGCTTTCTAACCCTAGGGTTTCAATGACATAAAATATTTAAGCAAGGGTTCAAGAATAAATGCACAAACATAATTAACCCTAAGTGTACACTATATGCTATTTATATTTCAAATGTCTAGAAACCAATTAAATGTATTTATTTTAAATCAAATCTAGGGTTTTATAATAGAAATAGAAGACACTGAACAAATAACATAAATATTAATCAAAACACTTATCTTTTCTGGTAATTTATCCTTGCTTTTATCCTTTGTCCAGTGATATCAACAATTCTTGTTCTTGCAAGATGACTTAGAAAACACTTGGAAAATATAATCAGTGTTAGTGGGTCTACTTAGGCTTTTGTACAATAATGCTTGGATGTGCAGCAGTCAAGACCCCTAGGTCCTTTTAGCTGACATTTGAAAATAGAAGCAAAAATTGACCTTTGAAAGAAATCAAATATATCAAGATATAACAGAACAAAATGGCAGAACCATAGAATAGAATATAGCACTATGTCCTATATGTATTCTATGATGCATGTATGATATCTGGGATAACTATTTAGCCCTAGAAATATTTTAGGTGAAATTGCACCTTGTAACAAGTGATCGCGATATTGCATTGGCAAAATCATGCCCCATAGAGACCCAAGCGCGATTTCACAAAAGTGAGGCAAAAAGCCTCAGATCAATGTGAAATGAATAATGTGTGATACAAAAAGTTAAAATATTCATGTAGAAGGGAAAAAAAACCTGGAAGAGTGCACATAAGAAAAGCAAAAGGGTTGAGACCTCTCGGATAGTTGATCTCTCCTTAGGGCTTCAACACAAATCCACCAAAGCAGGCAACAACAATCAACAACCCAATGCAAAAAAGAACAAATCAAAATTCATACTATAGAGTTAGATTGCTTACAAGAGAAGAAGAAGAATGGAGATCAATTAGCAAGCACTAAAATACTTGTAAATAATAATCTTGATATGTCATTATCATTCATGGTCATTGTGCTTTAGAAATGAATTCAAACCCTCCATATATAGTGGATTTGAAAGTGATATGGGTGGGAAAACTAAGGAGGGCCAACGTAAAATATGCCAAATACAAAGAATTAGGGTTTTTTTGGAGAAAGCCCTAAAAGGAGAAATCACACCTCATCAAGGCTGATTATGATTTTGCCTTTGCGAAATCACACTCCATCAAAGATGAGCACAATTTCACATAGAGAGGAAAAAAAGAAGAAAGAGAGGGTGGGAGAAGCCTAACCCTTACCCTAGGCAAGTCTAGGGGGTCTCCTAGAGAGCTAAAGGAATATTTCCCACTAAAGTGGGTCAATTTTCCCTGTCTACAGTGATCACATTTCCTTTAAGTTTAAGGATCCAAAAACTAATAGTGGTATCAGAGCCACGGTGGATTAAATAAAATTACAAAGTGATCACCATTGCTATTATTGAGTATTTGTAAATTGTATCAGCCATAGTGCATCACTGCAAGCAAATACCATCACAATAATTGTTTTGATAGAAGTAGCTCTAGGTATAATAATAGAAAATAGAGAAATCCACATCATTGATTTGGCTAGAATTTTTCCATAGAGTTGCAATAACTTTTGAAGACTAGAACTCATCATTGTATCCACTAGATTAGCAATCCAACTAGTGAAGATTATTTTCTTTAGAGTAATAGAAATTTTTATTATCATTTCTAATATTTCATTGAGAGAGAGAAAATAAGTTTTCAGAAAAAACCATTGGGTTACTATCATCTAAGTTTTTCTTGTTGCAAAAAATTAACTCTTAGAAGTTGGGAAGGTTCCTACAATAGATATAGAAGAAATCCATCTTCATTTCCTAAAGGTTGACATTACTTTCCTCGTGTAGGGATTAATTCTTTGTCACAAAAAAATAAGGATTGAAGATTTGGAGGCCTAAGGAGAAAGGTCCCATTGAGAGATTTGTATATTGAAGACTCCTAGTTGAAATATTGAGGAGAAGGTATAGTGGCCAAGGAAGTGCTAGAAATAAGACCCCATTGAAGATTGAAGAGACTAAAGGAGAAGAGTCCTAGCAAACATTGGGGATTGGTGATCTCCAAAGAAGACTAAAAACTTCACATTGAAGAAGAGGTCCATTGAAGGCCCTATTGAAGAACTTTCATATTGGAAGATTGAGCAATGAGAAGAACTAACTAAATTTCTATTGCATATTTCAGTAGTAGCAAAAATTAAGAAACTCCAAGGAGAATATCTCACTACGAAACTTCCATAGATGAATATTGAAGAGGCCAAGGAAGGTCTCATTGAAAATTTTGAAGTTGCAATATTTAAGACCTTGGATAGATCTCAATGATAAACAAGAAGAAGGATTTGTGAGCCTCATTGAAGAAAATCCTAGAATAACTCATTGGAGAAATTACTACCAAGGAAGAAGCTAAGTAATTGGGACAATTTTCGCCATTCGACAACAAGCCCAAAGGAGAAGCTTTGGAAAGAAGATTGTCAAATCACAATGTAATATGGAATAGATCTCAAGATTGATAAGATTGTTTGAGGAGGAGATCTAGTTTGAAGTTAGTATTTGGCAAGGAAAGGAGATAGAAAAACTACCAAATATGAGATATTTGGGGGCCATCATTGAAGGGTTCTTGTGTGAACATCTCAAATACGATTTGGGGGAGGATCCTACCAAATTTTTGGGATTCAAGGATAAATTTTCAATGAAGATATTGACTGCTTTACAATATGAAAATGTTCAGATTTGAGGACAGAAAAAGGTAGCAATTTGGACAACGTTAGTGGTTTCAAAGATCAAATTTTAGAGGTACATCCTGAAGGAACATTTAAGCCACCAAGTTACAATATTGGTCAACATATTAGTCAAGTATTGAAGCTATAAAGAGGTGAGCATGTGAGCTGTTTTTTACAGCATATAAGAGCTGCAATAACATCTACAAAAGGCAGCAAATTTAAGTGACTAAAGTCACTATCATCATCATCATCTACAAGGAAAAAAGTATGCAACAATAAGGTGTAAAATTTTATTAGTTGAGCTTTTTATATTTGGATTTCTATTAAAGTTTTAAAGCACCAATTAAAAATTTTAAAGTTTGCATCAAAAGTTTCATTTCAACTCTTCAAAAGTAGTGCAAAAGTTATTGTTTACAAGGATCAAACCTGCACATAGAAGAAAATAGAAGTTAGGTATGTTTTGAGAGAAAGAAATGTATCAAAATTCTATTGTTTATTCTAATCAAAAGAAGACTATAAATTTGCATAAATCTATAGTGCAAATATTTTATTGAAAAACTTGGATTGATAAGTGAAAGAATAGCCAAGAAAGGAAGATATTGCCAAGGATTAAAGGCAATAATAATATCAATTTTATCTCAACCAAACAAGGAAGTTGAAGGCAGTTACTTGTAAAATATTATGGCAAAGGAGTAGCCACAAAAAAGGTTAAGTATTACCTCGAAAATTTGTAGAAGAAAGTCATCATATTAAGGCAAAAGAAAATATTGAAAGGGAGAAAAAAATCCAAGTTTAAGGTGAAATTTAAGGCCACATTTCCAAAAGGATTATTTGGGAAGATTTGAAGAGGAGTAAATTTTTTTTTTAAAAATCTATCTTGGACAACACAATCGAATAGCAAAACCATCAAATTGAAGCCTATAATTTGAGTGAGTTAAAATCTCATCTTATAAGCACAGGGGATCAGTCATAATCTACGTATAAGAGTCATCCAAAAAGGACTTTACAAGCGTAGTTAAGAGGCAGATTGGACATCAATAGAGAAACATAACAAGGTATCCAAGTGGACATCCTACAACATCCTAAAATAAGTCCTCCATAAGCATTAGGAAGAGTCATTCAAAGGCTCAAGAATATAGTTATCTAAGGTGTCTAAAGAAACCCAATGAAGTGCCACTGCCACTAGAGTTATCGCCTACACGGATCATGAAAATCATACTTGCAAAAGAGCCAATACAAGTGAAAGAATACAAGTATAGAGCAGACATCATAATGCAAATAATTTATCATCACCAAGGAGGAGCAATTACCATTGAAGCAAGCTAGAAAATGATAAGTATTGATGTCCAATAACACCATTGAAGACAACTTGAGTATTCTTCACAAGGAGAAAACATAGATAGCAAGAAATATTACCAAGGAGTGAGCATTTAGAATGTGCCAGAAAGGATATTGGACAAGTCCAAAGCAGACAAAAAACCATCACCACATAGAAGAAGTGATTTCATGAACTTTGGAGGAAGAGTGCCACATTGAAGAGCAAGTTTGAGCATCCAAAATTATATTATGACATCTCATATTTGAAATTCTAGAAAATATAAGTGAAACGAGTGCTCAACATTAGTGAAAAATATGAAAACAACATTGATAACGCTCCATATATGAGTACCCAATGTGGAGAAAGAAAGTAGAAGTGTTGATAATAGGTATAAATCACCAAAAGGAAAGCAATCAAGCACCACATGTCATAGGCATTGGGAGGAGGTGCAGCAATAACCATTTTCAAGAAAATATAAAATACAAGCACCACTTGGCACTTCCATTCCATAATTAACCAAGTTTAAGAAGGCACCCACATATATAGCCTTTGAAATAACAAAAGAGCATTGAAATCAAGTAGAAAGTAATTGTTTTGAAGAGCATGTAGAGTGACAGGGAACCAACAAACGAGATATAATTACTCAGTAGATAAGGATGAGATTTTATGTGAGTTCAAGGCACATATAGTGCACGTAACACGTAACAGTCAAGGGAAAAGAGTGAGTTTACAACACATATTCAATTAGAATTTAGTTGGATAAAGGAAGACAAACCAACCTATCTACAAGAAGGAGAAATTGCACAAGCAAGGTAAAGAGTAACAAGAGTAATAAGCCTTGCAAAAACATACATTCCAAGCAAATTATAAACTAGAATCAAGCATCAAGAAAGTGAGAAATATTCGTAGTCATATTGCAAGTTTGATATCAAGTGCATTATAAATTCTAGAGATATTAGTAATAGGAGTAATAAGGTGATAAAAGGAATTTATAGAGAAGATATTTGTTATATGAAATAAAGAAATAAAACTAGAAGCATTTAAACTATTTCCATTGCTTCAAGAACATTTGCAAACATTAAAAACACAAGGAGATATAAGGATTAGAAAAATCTAGTTTGCAAATACTTAGTATTTCAAAAACTTCTAATTAGGGAGATATAAAGAATCCTACTTCAATTGATTTTTTAGAAGTTTACAAACCAATCATTGCATTAAATCATAGTTGAAGATATTAAGATATTGAGTGCATCAAATTTATTGTTGGAAGATTGATTTAGAAGGACATAGACAATCCAACTAAAGATATTGAACTCCAATATTTGAAATTGCATTTCAAAAGATTTCTAGAAGAAGAGAAAAATATTTATAGAAGATACTACATGTTGAACATTATTTAGAAAATTATTATCTCAAATATTAGGAAAATTCTTTCCAAGATTGATCCTACATAAATAAGAACAATTAAATATTCTATTTGAGGGATAAAAGGATGTCTACTCAAAAGGACATATTAAAAACTACAATTAGAAAGAAAATTCCAATGTGGTTTAAAGATAAAATTGACTCAATAGAAAGCATGATTAATAAGTCAGAGAAATATGAAGTTAACAAAGAAGAATCAATTGAACATAGAATTGAATGTTTGACAAAAGTATATCCTTCAAAAACATCATCCAATGAGACTATAAAGATAACATCAATATCCAAAAGACTAAAATAGAGGATCTCATGTAGATTTATGGAAAAGAAAAAGAAGGAATAGCTATGATTAGTCACACATGGTTTAATCAGTTCATCAAATAAATTGACAAACATGATATTTATAAAACTAACGATAAGTAAATGGAGATATATTTACTCTACACTCATTGTAACAAACTTGGTCATGGGAAGGAAGATTGCTAGAATTTACACCCATGTAAATATTATGAAGGAAAATATCATTCATCTTATTTATGTTTTTACGAAGGCAAATACTATAAATTTTTTTGAAGAAAATTTAATATTCAGATTACATTGCTTTCTTCAAGTTCTTATTTTAGAAATATCTACTGATGGTAATTCAAGCTTGATATTTTTGAAGATCAAAGATACATTTCATATAGAAAACCAAAGGAAATAAAAGAAAACAATCATGATCCTATCGTGCCTTACAAGATTATCATATATTTAGTTCATCAGGGATACCTAGAAGATTTCAAGAATTTCATCAAGAATTCAAGATCAAATGAAATAGGAAAAAATCACATAAAGACAAAAGCAATGGAAGAAAAAGAACTTCATCAAGATGAAGACTATACAAGAGTCAAAGATCCATATTGAAGACTAAAGTCTTCAAAAACCAAATAATGTAATACAAGGGGATGTTGTAATATATTGCATCATTTGGTTCTTTATTAATGTACCTTCATGGATACATATTTAGATTAGGATTATATTAGGAGATAAATAGTTTATTAGAGTAATTTAATAAATACACGAGTGTTAGAATGTGCAATGATGTAAATGTGCATGTAGTCCACATGTACATGAGTCTTAGGGTTGAGTGAGAGGCAAGGAATCTATATTTCTATATAAAGGCCTCATTATGAGTGTTTGTGAGAGATTTTTGGAGTGCATAGGTTTGAGTAGTGGTAGTCACAATGTAGCTCCATTTTGATATCATGGAGGAGTTGTAAAATCCATGAGAAGAGCATGTTAATTTCGTGAGCTTTCTTATATGAGCATTTCTAGAGCTTTGTATCAAGTTTTCTATCATATTTTCATGCATGTTAAGTTTACTTTATCATAGTTATAATATTGCATGCTTATTTTTATACTTGTGATCACATTTTATTTATGTTTAAGGCTCCAAATTCTAGCATTCACCTGTGTCCAATATGATAACTTGCACACTCATAGATTACCTGCACTCTTCCTCTATTATCATCGCTTCCATTATTACTTTATTCAAAATATAGATAGTGTATAGGTTTGAATTGGTGCCAAAGACGTTTATCCTTCCACCTTCCAAGTGCCACTTGGTACTCAACACTTTTACCGCTCTTCAAAAATACTTCTTCTCCTTGTGAATTGAGCATTACTTCTGTAGATGCTTCAATTAGACTTTGTATCTCTTCTACGTGTGAATACCAACTTCAATTCCTTCCTCCACATGGCATATGTATGTTCTACATCTAGTGATACTTGTGGCTTCTCTTAAACCCTATATTCTTCCTCTATCCAGTGTACTCATGTGCTTATTTAAGTAGAATTTTAAACGTAGTTTGCTAACTTGTCCAGGTATGATTTTACTTTACCTTCTCTAGTGATATCCAAAGGCTTTGACATGAGGGTGATCTATTTCAACTCTATGCACGTTATTCTATGTTGGAGTGACACTCTTATTTATGGTGATGGTTTCCATTTTGATTACGGTGATGATGGAAGTGTTCAATGAGAGTAAATGGATGATTGCTCTTCCTTGAGCAACAACGATGCTTGACCCTTGCTATTATGCTTCTTCGCTAGTGTATTTAGACACTAAATAACTCTTCCTTGATTTTATTTAATACTTTTTTTAATCCTTATTTCATTTGCACTATTACTCTTACGTAGATAAATGTGTATTTGTAAATCTCTATATAATAGCAAGTGTTATACTTTTTATTTATCCTTTAGCTTTTAATTTAGCTTCTTCTTATTTTGTCTTTGCAAAATATAAGCACTAATGTCACTTTGATCTAAAGAACTCTTTAAGCTCTTATTTTAAAACTCCAAATACTAGTATGAAGAAAATTTCAAATAATAATATGGTGCTCTTGATGTAAAGCTTATTTTAATGTGTAGATAATAAAATTCTATTGCACCAATATTGCATACCTTGTTAATGTTCAGTTTACTAATTTTATTGGTGATTTGATTCACCCAAATAGCTATCATAAAATTGTAAACTTTGTACCTCTATTCTCCTTTAATATCTTGCTCAAATATTACCAAATTTGCAGCCTTGCTTGCTGCTCAACTTATCCTTTTTTTCTGCCAAAATATCCTTCACAAAACTGCTTCAAACCTCTCCAAATATGTAGCTATCTATCTCCCTCAAATGATGTCCATAAAATCTATTTTGTGGCTTCCAATATCCTCCAAACTTGATCTCTCAAATATCAATACTAGCAACTATCTATGTTGCCCCAAATTGTGTTCATAAACCTGCAACTCTTACAATCACCTCATTCTTTATTTTTTTGGATTAAATCTACAACGAGAGTCTCTGGAATGTTGTATTTTGTTGTTTTCTAAACATCTTCAATATCCTATTCATGGGCACTCCAAATCTGCCCAAAACTTCTCCAAACTGCAACTCTTCAATCTCTACTCCAAACCTTGCAATTTTCTCATACAAATCAGCCTTCAAAACTTTGTGGTTATCCTTAGATTTACCAGAACCTTGGAATCCTCAATATTATATTTTCCTAACATCTCGTTGTGGAATTCTAACTTCAAAATCGATCTCCTATGTTGTATCCTTTATCAAGAATCTAAATGTCTTGAGATCTCTGAATCTTGTCTCCAAAATTTGACAAACTTCTTGCCAAACACTTCTCTCTTTGGGCTTGTTTTTGGATGGCGATAATTGTCCCAAATTTTATTTATCTAAAATTTTTCCTTGCTTGTAATCTCCTATAATGAACATTCTTCATAAATCCAATGATAACTACTTCTACTTGCAAAGTTACTCCTCTCTACTTTCATAAATCCAATGATAACTACTTCTACTTGCAAAAGGGCATTAAAATAGGACATCCTTCTAGTGGTTGCAAATATTGATTTTTATGGCCAAAATTATTAGAACCAATCACATTCCAAATGTGACCATTTTCCACCATACATGTAAGTCTATCTTATCCACCTACACTAGTCAAGGAGGCCATGTATATCATGTTAACAAAGCAATGCATTCCAAAAGTATGGGATGCACTCAAAGACAATTATAGTTTTTATTGCATGCCCAATGGGATTAACTTCTACATTCACCTTGCTAATATTGAAAAAGATTCTACCATGATCCTAATGAAGGTCATAGTCTTTCTTCTTGAAAAGAAGCATCCAAACAATTCACTTGGTGACTTTGCTTTATGACTTATATTCATAAGATAAACTTTTAGAATTTATCTAATAAAATATAAATCAATATTTTGATGTGGATCTTTGTCTCATCAACTTGTTGAATCAAAATATCTCCACTTTATGACTCCACTCTTAGAGTAAATAACCAAATTTATATGAGTGAAAGGCTGTGACCAAAGCCTTTGCTAGAACTAATCAAAAAGTGTTGGTACCACCTATGAATTAGAGCAAATAAGGAAGAACCAACAGTGCAAAATAGTATCCATGGCCCATAAACCTCCTAAATTTTTTTGGTGTGGAATGATAGAGGTCCCATTATTCTACCAATTCCACCCAACATATAGGATTTGATTCTTGCCTCAACAATTAAATCTCTACCATACTTCTCGAGAGAGTATGTTGTCACTCTAATAGAACATTTGTGACACCTGGTAAACTTATGTGTTGTGCATATCATTGAAAAAATATAGCCTTAAGGATATTGGTGGCTTATTTCCAAGGGAGACCTCAATAATGGTACCTCAGTCTTGAAACATGATTAGTTAGGAGCTAGGATCATTTGGTAGAGATCCTGGTAAAGTAGATTGAGAAAAAGGTAAACAAAGCATCCCTCCAAGATTCTAGAAAAACTCATAACCATCAAGATAATACCTATATAGATAATGGATAATTTTAATATTTGATTCCATAAGACTTGACAAAGGATTCTTGAGGAGATCCAACCACCTCTAGGTATGACATTCATTTACTTCTTGAAAGCTTACAATTTTGAAATTACCATGATGGTCAAGTATAAGGGTGGTAATTCACTACCATAGGCCTATGTCATAGCCATCCAAGTTGTAAATGACCTGATCCAAATAGGAATGATATATCCTAGACTACCTCTGCTATTATTTTACTATATTTAGTGCCCTTGTCATTACTCTCCAACCATATAACCTATCACTGGTTTGAGTCATCATCCTGCATATCAAGAGAAAAACCAAGCCTTATTTCCCCTAGGAGCTAAGTTTTATTAAATGTACAAATTTATAAGGGCCCTCTCTAATGATGTCACGAACCTCAGAAGGAAAGTGAATGCCTAAAGTTTTACCTACCATAGTTATCTAAATCCTCCCATTCAATATAGGAACTCAAGTTTTTTTCCCTTAGTTGAATATCATAAGCCCCCATTCTCAGCAAAAAATAATCTTTATCATCCCTAGTACTTGAATCAATAGATAGTATTTGTATCAATCCTAACTCACTAAATACCTATAAGCTCAACCAGGGAGCTAGTTGCCACCCACAACAACTATGTTAAAGACCCTAGTGGCTGGTACTATCTTGCATCCAAGAATCCACCCTTTGATTGCTTTGTTGAAATAGAAACTTAGGAGATCAAGAATTCCTCTTTCAACCACCAAAATTTCATTCCTCATAATAAAAAGTCCCAACACTAAATCATGAATATGTCAATATTTGATCATGCCATCAGTTTCCAACTCATCAACTTCAAAGTAATATTTCATTACATGGGATGAAGCAAAAGTATATGCTTTTTAAGATAAAGCAAGCTCTTCAAATGGGAGACCCCAAGTCTAATTAGGTTATAATTAAAGGTCCATGGAGGATAAAGGAATACCTAGCCCAAATAAGGATGGGCATGAAAAAGAGAAGTGGATAATTGAAGAACCCATCCAATATAAGTTGTACCATCAAATCAGGGTTGAGTAGTCTTGATATTAGTGAGAGTTACCACTAAATCACCAAGGCTACCCATTGTAACATCATCAAGATCACGTCTAAAAACATGAAGGACTAGGCTTCTGACAATGTCAACCATCCTGAGGGCCACTTATATCATAACCTTCAATGTGGTGGAGCACTTGAGGAAATACACTATCCCCATGCCTCTTTGAGAGATCCTCTCTATTCCTGAATGTTGGAGAATATTACATTATATGGTAAAAACTAATGTTCCATCTTGGTACAATATTATATTAGGTGTGTGTCTTAGATTAGAGTGTGGAAAACCATTGAAGCCAAGAATTATCACCATTGGTTGAAGGAAAACTAATGAAGAGATATTTTACCACTAGGTTTAAGAACAACCAGTGAATATTAAGGATACAAATTTTAGAGAACCAATTCATGAAGAAAATTTGGTCATTATCATTCTACTTCAATTATTGAAAAGTTTTAGATAGATTGAGTTTACCTATTCTAAGAATATATTTAGAATAGAAGGTAATCTACAACATAGTTTTATGTCTCAAAGATAGACCTTGATAATATAGATTGAGGTAACCTATTCCAAGAGTATATTCGAAATAGAAGGTAGTATACAATTTTATTTTTAGGTCTTGGATATAGACTTTGATATTGATAGAGAAAGGAGACTTGAAAAAAATTCCAATGAAGGCATATTAAATAACTAAGAAAGTGGTCCTTAGAAGAAAATAGACCATTACGAAAACTTGAAGGTAGCAAGAAGACTTCAAAACATCAGAAAGTCTTGAGGACAGCCCAAAAAAAGAAGATAGTAATATTTTATAGTCAGAGAAGATTTAAAGGCATATTCATAGAAGTCCACATCGGACAAAAAAATCAAAGAATTTAGGTTAGCAAAAGAACAAGGCAATATTTGAAAATAAAGTGTTTGAATGTCACAATGACATCATTAAAGAGAAATATAACATTTGAAAGCCACACGAACAACATTTAAGATAAAGCTTCAAATTTGATTAAGGAAAGGATATTGTTGGATTTGGGACAATCATTGCCATTTTATGACAAGCCCATAAAATTAGGATATAGAGTAGTCAATAGGAGGACAAAAATACAACAAGTTTGCAAAAGTCCACAAGGGAAAATAGAAGTATTATTAAACAAAACTTGTAGGACAAATTTAAAGAAAGGATAAGAACATTGACAAGTAATCAAAGTAGATGCTATTAGAGTAGCAAGGTTGGGAGTAAATCAACCTCAGTTTAGATATAACAAAGAATATCTAGAGGTTAAAAAAAAATATGAAGAAGTAATGGTTTTTTAAGTGCATCTTTGTAGGAAGAAAAATGTATATTTAAGAGTTTTTAATTTCCTGCATATTAGTGTGAAAACTAGATGTATGCACCTACAAAATAAGAAATAAAGAAAGGTAAGTATGCAACAGTTGATAGGAGGCTAAGGTAGAACAATCCTCCAAGCTTAACATAGTAGGAGTCAAAGTGTTAACCAAGGTATCCAAGCACCAATAGAAGTTTATCATTGTATGGAGAAGATAACATTGCAACCAAGGAAAGATTATGTTTTAAAGTTTATTCTACATTAGGGCCAAAGCATACAAATCTACATCTACACAAAGAGCAAGAGCATCAAAAATAGATGATAGTATTAAAAGTATTCAAGAAAGTAGTTAAGTGTGATAATTTTACCATAAAAATCTGAGCAGCCAAAGAGTGTCAATTCAAATCCAACAACACCATATCAAAGCAACAAAGCTCCAAAAAGGAGTGCAATAGCTCTCACAAAATACAATACAAGGAGAGAACAACACTAAGGTGATCAATTTTATCAAGGAAACCAACACAATCATTGAATACAACACTATTCGGGAAACCAACGTTATCAAGGGGCATAAGCAACATCAAGAACCAAATGAAGATAAGTTTACCTCAAGCAATAGCATCTTTGAAGCCATTAAGTAACAAATAAAATTGAGAAAGATACTGCTAGTAGCACTAAGAACTAGTGCTATCCAAGTTATATAGGGATCAAGTGTAAACCAAGGCTTGTAGAGGATACAATGAAAGCACCATCCAAGATACGTTGAGATTGATCATCAACCAAGGTGTGTAGAGGACCCAATAGAGGAATGCAGGGATTGAGAAATATGCACAAAATTTTAAGCGATATAGGATATGAAAGGTTGAGCAACAAAACTAGTTATGTAGTAATATAATCACTATGAAATAAAAAAAAAAGAGCAAGAGAATGTCAAATCCAAAGCCAAGAGTCGAGGAGACTAGGAGTCATGTAGAATAGGATCCAAGCATCGGTCAAGCATTTCTAACATCAAGGAACTGAAGCACCAAAGATCACTAGCATTGCAAGAATGAATATGAGCATTAAGGAAAGGAAAAAAAAAGCATCATAGAGGATTCTAGAAGGGAATGAATACCAAGCACAACTAAGAAGAAGTAACTAAAGTGAACATATACCAAGTGCCACCTTAGGAGCCTTTTTTCAATCAAAATGAACGTTTTAATTGCCTTGCAAATAGTTGAGAATACACGTTGATGAAGGGAAAATGAAGCACCAATATTATTTAACAATATCCAAGAACTTAAGAACCAAGCAAAGTGAAACTCAAGGGCTCAAAGTGTTACATTCCAAAATACATAAATGCCAAAGGTCAAGCAATGCAAACGTTGGAATAATTTTGATATTTTGAATTTGAAATGGTTGAAGCATTAAATACCAACCAATAACGTGCAAATCCAAGGTGACACAGAAAAATAGAAGGTGAAGGAAAAAAACATGAAATGCCCATTCAAAAGAATTCAAATAGAGGTCCATGCAAAGATCTTCCAACACATTCTCACATGCTCAAGTTAGTAAGCATAACAAAAAAGTTATTGAACTTTCCAACATCAAAGTTGTCATTCAAAGTAGTGCCTTTCAAGAAGGTAAAATTAGCGTTTATTAGAAAAAATAAATTAATTTTTATTTTTCTAAATTTCAGTGGAGTGATAAGGAGTTAATTTTTAAATTTTGGTTTTCTAAAGGTTATTTTGGAGTGATAAGTGTGCTATTAGAATAATAAGTTTTTTAATTGTTCTTTTAAGCATTTTCTTGGAGAAATAAGTAGTTAGTGAGAAGCTCTTTATTAAAGTTATTTTTTGAAAGATTTTTTTTTTTAATTTTAAAAGCCATAGAATATTTTCAAATAATTCAATTATGAAGAGATAAGAAATTCTACTTCAAATTTAGGAATTTTTGAATTTGCAAACATTCTTCTCCATTCAAAAACTTAGGGAGACATATGGTAAATTACATCAAATTATATTCATGGATGAAATTATAAAGAATGCATTTAATGAAGATAGTGAAGACATGTTGCATGCACTCATATTTTACTCACACAACTTAATAAATAACTTTGATGGAGAAAAACAAATATTTGATGTTCTAAAAGATAAATTGACTTTGTTTTTTAAAGAAGCAAAAGAAGGAAAATTTACAACTCTTATAGGTTATCTTCATGAAAAACTTTTCAGGTCATGGTGGGATTCTCAAAACACCATTATACTTACTTTAGAAGAATGTTTAATGATTTATATTTCATTAATTAGTTTTGAGCTTTTTCAAGGGAAGATACAAGTTGAAAGAAATGATACATATGATAGTCTCAAAGAAGAATCATTGAAAATAAAGTCATATTATTGTGATGATTTACTAACTCAATTATTAGAAGATATACCATCAGATATATCACAAATGAAATTGTAGAAAAAGAAAATAAGAAATAATAAGAGAAAGAATCATAGGAAACTTGAATCCAAAGACAAGATCAAGCAAGGAAAAGAAGAAGATCTTAAAGTTCAGAAAAAGGTAAAAAGAGAACAAGGGAAATATAAGAGTCAAGAACATATGAAAGATGAAGGTTATGTTAAATACTCTTACATAAAGGATCCAAATATTAATCTACTGGAGGTAGATTGAATATTGAAGGATAAAATACTATATTGAAGACTAAAGTCTTCAATAACCAAATAATGTAATATAGGGGGTGTTGGAGAATATTACATTATTCGGTACATGCCAATATACCACCTTGGTACCATATTATATTAGGTGTATGTCTTAGACTAGAGTGTGAGTTTTTATTTTGTGTAATGTAATAATGTGCAAGAAATGCACAAGTATCATGTAATTATGTGTGCAAGTGTTGTGAGTGTAAATGTGCACAAGTGTCCATTATGTAAGAGTGCACATGTCCTTAGAATAGAAAAGTGAAGAGTTACAAATAAGAGTGAAGGTCAAGAGTGCATCATATGAGGAGTCACATACTATTAAATATTTGTGACAAATCATTGTAATTTGTATAAAAAATTCATATCTTATTGCATACATTAGTAGACCTTTATTCTATATTATTTTTAGTATTTTTGTGAGCATTTTTATTTGATTATTCTATGAGTATTTCTGAATTATTTTTTGAGTTATTCTTATCTATATTGAGTTCATTATAATGAAACTTTATATTTGACATTGTTGTTATTTTATTTAAGTATTAGGCTACAAAAGCTATCACTGGAAATATGAAGAACATAGAAGAGGCCCTGAAAAGACAAAAGGAGATGATCGCATAAGGAACACCTATTGTACAACTACATAGTTGAATTAGGGTCTAAAACTTTGATAATATCAAAAAAGGTGGTAAATACACTTAGCCTATCGCTAGAACATACCAACAACAAGGTGGTGTAGTTAGACAATACTCTAGTGCTAGTTTTTAAGGTCATTCAAGTTCTTCATTTGGAACTCCAAACATACCTTGATCTATTGGTTCCTTAGGATATAAAAATGATTTATCTCTCCATTTTATTTGGAATATACCTTTTGATAGACTTCATCACTAATATTAGAGGATACCTATCACTCGATTGGACCCATGTGCTGCTCTAAACTAGATACGAAACCAAGTTCAAATTTTAATTCAAACTCCTCTACATGTACCATGTAGAACAAATTACTTTTAGGTGGGGTGGGAAAGAGCAGGTTTACCTAGCAAAAGAAGAATTGTTAGAATTTGACTATTCCATCAGTGAGGTACACCCATAAATTCTAGATGACTACCTAGAAGAGTTGGCATTTGAGACATGGAATCCAAATATTGACAAAGCATTCAATCTAGATAGCATGGGGTGATTTTTTACCATGTATTTTCATCTATATGTAGTAAAAAAGAATTAAATAGAATGATTGTAAAATACGACAAAAGAGAAATCCACTATTGGGATCCATGCTAGTAGAAACCAAAATACCAGATACCCAATCTTGAAACTCAACTACATGGAAAAATTCCCAAAGGCTATAGAGACTGACACCTAGCAGATACTAGTTGGGTTACATTAATGATATATGACTTATCACACATCCTATTAAGGACCTATGAAAGCCAACAACATGGAGATTGTTATAAAAAAAAGGTGAAATATTGAATACTTGCTCCATACTCTGTAAAAATCTATATAAAAATATGCCCCTTGGCACACTCTCTAAAGAAAACCTTTTTGCCATAAAATGGGTGTTTTGAGCAAGGGGTTGTGTTGAAAGAAGACCTAAGTTTTTGATAATTCATTAGATACCAGATATGTCTACCAAGAAGAATTATGAAGAAGGCGACTGATAGATTTAAAAATCCCTATGCCATGAAGTAAAGCTAACCACCTATACTTAAAATTATAAACCCTTCTAGTGATATCTAAGCTAGACTTTATTCCAAAAGAGAGCCGTAAAATCTTTTTGATGGTATCTAAGAGAGCTCCATCATCATACAAGTTACAAGGTGTACGATAACCCCAAAAATACTTGCTAACTGGGAAGGTAGGGATGGTAATAAGACCAACCCTTTCCAATCATAGGATTTCAAGAGAATATGTATTCTAGGGAAGTTATAAGGAGACCTAAGCAACATGCTCTACAAAAAAATCTAGGGAATAGAAAGGAGGCCAAAATAAGATATCATAATGAAAATTTGAGGTTGATAAAGCTGTCAAAGCTTGTTGAATCCAATAAAATATCTCATCTAAAAATTGGTAGAAGACTAAATGGAGTAGGCTTATAATGTAGCAATCTCAAAGCATTGAGCATTAAACAAATGGTAAGGTTGCAAGTAGAAGATAAAACCTTATGATCATTCAAGAGTGTTGACTATGACTTTCAAAATTTGACTCTGCATACAATAGATAAGATAAGAAAATTTTGGGTTCATTCCAATAGGTTGAGGATCCTTGAGAGCCACTAAATCTATAGAGAACTTTTCCCTATAACCTTGCTTCCCTTCAAGCTATATTAGTCAAAAGTGGGACTAACCAAGGCTCCACGGTCATAATATGTTTCATGTATCCTCTCAAAAAAGTACTTCCCACTTTTGGTCAAAATAAATAAGCTTCATAGAAGAATGGGTGAGCTAAAAGTCATACCAACCATTTGATATTCCATCTACGACCAACACTTCATGATGGCATGAATCAAGACAACAAGACACAAGGCCTAAAAATTATTGCATTTTAATCCAATGACCTCCATGGTCCTTCAAACCAAATAGAAACCAACAATGGAGGAAGGGCTATGACTAAAGCCAAGGAAATACGTGAAAATCAATTAAAATCCCTACAAGAGGAAAAAACCAATACTGAAATAGAAGTCTACCATTGGTTGGAGGAGTTTCTATCCCATCCAAGGACATGTAATAGTCACACTCAAGAGGTCATTAAAAGAAGACATTTACTAGTGGTTATAAATCTTGAATTTTATGGCCAAGCCTATCAAATCCAATCACATGCCAACCCTAACCATCACACACAATAAGCATGAGACTACCTTGTCCACTTGCACCAGTCAAGGAGGCCATGTCCACCATGTCAGTAGAGAGATACATTCCAAAAGGAGTATGATGAAAGAGTTATGGTTTAACCACCCTGACATAACAACAAAGAGTTCAATCATCTACAATGATTATCCAAGGGCCCTAAAGCTTTTAGCATTTATGGTCCTAAATTTAGACACCTCAAAGTTATCATTGTACTAATTGTAAGAGATTTTTTGGCTACAAAAACAATAGGTATCCATAGACCTTCTACAATATAAATTCAAAGAGAATACACCCACATATCAAACTATTAATAGAATCACTTTTATTTTAAAATACATCGAAATCTATTTTCTCATGCCCAAAAACCAGCCTTATGGGCTCTTTCACTCTTTTTTCCTACGGTAATAAGGGAAAATTGAGCCTTTTCTTGTACCGAGGGAGCATCAAGCCCTTTGGACCTCATTGTATTGAAATCATTTCAACAAGTTAATGAAAGCCATGACTCACATTTTATCCTCTTGATTTGTCCCAATTCTTGGTAGTGTGTTTTGCTTGGTTATGTTCACTAGCTATAGGTGATGTTTTTCGTGTTCAATTTACACTTGTTATAGTAAAAATAGGGGCTTATTTTTAATTTTTTGATGCATTTACTTCATATATTAGGGTTTTACTTTCTAGCACATTCAATTTATTATTTATTTACTTTCATTGCAATTCCCTTTTTCTTGGCTATCCATACCCCAACATCAACTCATAAAGGTCATGCATATCAAGGAGTTGAAATTTGATGAGTAGCCGACCTTGATTAAAAACCCCAAAGATTATCCCATAGGAAATCCTTTGTGTTTGCCCACAATGCTTACTATTGTTTTGCTCTATGCAAGGCATGGGTGCCCCACTATCCCCCCTTCTCAAGATGGGGTGCACTTAGATATGATAATAGTCCTTACCCATAGTGTCATGGATTGTCTTGTTTTTTTTACTTCTTCTTTCTACTCATACTATCATGCTTGATCTTAGACGTATTGGACTAGAGGTAGCAGATAATCTATTGAAATGATGATTTAGAATTTGGTCAACTACTATCAACTATCTGATGTCATAACCAAAGGTCTAAAGAGAAGTATAATAGTTGACTGATTTATAAGGAATGGGATGGTGGGTAAAGACACAAAAGATAATGGGATAAGGGAGGGAGCTACATATTTGGAAGGTTGGATGGTGGAGTGGAAAGGGGTAAAGAGAGTGGTAGAGATATAGGTGAATATAGGAATAACATCCAAAGGTGATATCATTGGAGATAAAGTGATGGATGGTACAATGGTTACAATATCAACTAATGTGGCCACCTCCTACAATGTTGTGGTAGTGGTTTTAGGAACCACCACCATAGATAGTGAAGGGGTTCCTTAGGGGGTATTTTTGCTCTTCTCCTTTTCTATCAATTATTTCAATTCAAGGATCAATTTTCATCTTCTTGAAGGGGTTTCATCCCTACTTGACTCCCTTTACTTTCACTTCCTTTTTGCAGGTATGGACCAGGATAAGATGGTTGTATCTGCAACTATTGGAGTAGAAGTCATGTCAAGGGACCTCTCTGGTTTTGATGATGAGTCTAAGAGTATGCATATGTTTACATGTTGGGATTATTCTATCCTTGATTACCAATGTGGCTACATGCTCATAGGTCCCCCATAAAATTTTCTAAATGTAGTAACTAACCTCCTTAAGTATTTTCTCATCATAATATTGGTTGAAGGTGTCATCATATTTTAGCTCCCCACAAGTTTTCTTGTCATCATTAGTTTCTTAGCATAATTTCTAGTAGTCATTGGTTTTTCTATCACTCCTACCCTAGTCCTACATAAGCTTCCTCTTGTTGGAGCTGATTTGAGAATTTGAATTCACATCTTGTTTTTTTATCATAGAAGACCTAATAAGGTTTTTTCTAGGGTATATGTGGTAAGAAATTTACCTTTGGAATGGCAGGTGGGATCCTTATTCTATGCTCTAGTATGCTTCAATTTTAGGTATATATTGATGAATGAATTTCCTAGAGCCTTTCATGCATACCAACCATGCAACAAATATTTTCTCTTGGTCATAATTCCAAACATCATCCCAAAAACTTAGTCTCAACTATCACAACTTGGAATCTAAACTTGGGGCTTCCCTCTTGTATAAGAAATATACATTGCCAATATTTATGGGAGGTTTGTAGTAACTTACCTTGTTCTACTCACTCCCATAAGTGGTATCAATTTCATCTAGTTGCCTTAGCATTTCTAGAGAGATTACTCTCTCGATTGTGTATCTAGGTAGAAGGTACACCAACTTATTAAACCCAAAGAGAAAAATGATGGTTGTATCCTATAGGAGGTACCAATCCCCTATGACTTGAAAATTTAGGTCTTTGGCATTGGCTTATTGGATGCAATGAATGCTTCTCTCCTCTAAGTAGGATTACAGTCGACATGAAGAAATCATATACAAAAATATAGTAGGAGGAAGTTTGGAAGAGGAATTTTTTCCAATAAGAGATGAGATGCCTTTGGCCATATTCGTCCCTCGTCTTTAAATTTAATTGCTCATAAATCAAAGGTATTTTGAAACAATACTAAATGCACCAGGACTAAACAACACCTAAATGTGCAAGGCTCCTTAGACTCATATATCCCTTTCTAAATTTGTAGGGCTATGAAATTGCTTCAATCAATGACCAATATCCTATCCTTTAGGGTATACCTTAGTCTATGGAGGATACCTAGATCTTTCTATAATACCTTCTTATCTTCATCAATGCTAAAAATACATGCTTCTATGCTCAACATATTTTTGGAAGTTTTTTTTGAAGCTTTATTGACTTAAGGAAAATTTTGGCATGGGGGTTTTTAAAGTTCTAAGTTCAATCCAGATAGCTTGTCATGGAGTTGGGCATAAAATCCATTAGTATTTTTTGGATTTAGTGTCAGCCCCTTGGGAACCTTTAGCATTCCTCGCATGACCTCATCTAAAATAGGCATTTTTAAATGGTTATCATTGGTCGTAACCTATCTATGTTTAAATTCATAGTATGAGGTTCACACCTCCACAAACTCATAAAAACAATGCACCTAAGGAACTAGGTACTAAGCTAGATAACTAATCCAAATCCTTGTGGAGAAATCCTCACTATTGAATCATCTTTGATATGTGCCTTCCCTCAATATTCTTATACTTTTTGATATTTTTAGTTCTACTACATTCTCTATTGCATCTACAAAGTGTTTTAGAGGTTCCATTAGCTTAGTTTGAGCATAGGTGTCTCTCCTAGAAGTAGGGTGAGGTGTTGAAGTAGCTATTGAAGATGATGCCATAGCCACACTTTTCCTATACTCCATGGTTAAGTAGGTTATTGAGAAATTTCAAAACCATGCTATACCTTTGCTTCTATTAGAAAATTTCATGCTTTAGAGCTCTTAGAGACTTTGGTTGTTCATGGAATAATGAGGAAGACTTAAGGAAGGGATGAATATTAATAGTCTTAACACTTTTTAACTACTATTAATGCACATGCACAATAATTTTCTCTTTTGTTGGTAGAAATAGTTGTGATATTTTCTAGATAGTAGGCTCATTGGTTCATGTACCCTTTCCTATGATTAGTCAATTCTAAATTTGCAATCATAATACCATTAGCCTTTAATGTTATGTCAATGAAGCTCTTCACCTTTCTTGTCAAAGATTTCATCAGATAATCTGGAGTTCCTTATCCAAGGGTACATTTTGGTGTGATATTCAAGGTATCAAGTGTACATTTTTTAGTCTAAGGTGTCTACCTTAAAACCTTTGGTAGATCTAGGTAGACCAAATATTTTAGTGGGTTGCATGAATCTCTCCTTGATTAATACTTTGATTGGAAAGCCTTTCTATTTTCTTTAATTTTGGCCCATGTCTACCTTAAATGCCAAGAATGGCCACATAAGTGCACATTACATTCTAATGCATTGAATAGATGGCACTGACCAATGGGGATCATGTTATAAGGATGATACGATGAAATATTATCATGAGTTACGGGATCAATTTATCTACAATATTCAGCTATCATGGGAGATATTTCATACTTGCATTACTGGTAAGACTTGAGTTTACGCTACCTCAAAATTTCTTAGAGTGTGTAAATATCTCTTGTCTTACCTATGGGAATAGTTCTTTGGCTTGAGGAACTCAACTAGCACTGCCATACTCCTTTCTTCTTGAGTATTTATACCATAAGGATATGCAAGAAAAATACAAATGATCCTCCAAATGTTAGTAGTGGTGTAGTCTCCCTACTCAAGCTCTCTTGGGGTATCAACTAGAGGCCATAACCTCACCACCTATTTATTTTTTGGTATGTAAAATGCACTTGAGAAGGTGGTGGGTGATTTCATTTAATTATTTCTCAAAATAAATTGGTCATGGGATTTGTTCTTTTTGCAAATTCCTTGGATTGAAAGAATACCTACATGGTAGCCGAACATAACTTCATAGGTTAAGCCTTGTCTAAAGTTTCCCTTGCCTACATGAGCACTACACCTTGTTCATCCATGCTTGAACAAGGTGTGAGCTCATGCATTTAAGGGAATATTAGCCAAATCCATTTAGATAAAGTCTCCTTTTTCAACACATGAGGTTCATTTTTATTTAATATATACATATGCAAGATCAAAACTCAACCAATACCTATTGGTTCAAAGGTATTGTTAATATCTAGATTCCATATTTTGGCTACTCATTGATCCATATGGTCATTGGGAATGAAGGGATGCATTTCATGCATAGACAAGACTTCTCCTCCTCAACTATGAAAATTTGGTCAATGCTTGGCTCGACTATGGGTAGTTGTTTGACCTGATGTATGTGGAGTGGTCCTGATGGAATTTTGATGTTGGTCACATATCGAGTTCTTAGGACCATAAGTGTCTAGTCCATATATCCTTATAGTTTAATGGTGAAATCCCTAGATAAAAAAAAGTTAAATGAATTTAGGAGGTCAATCACCACTATATCTTGTGGTATCATGAAGTTGGGGTAAGCACACAACATGAGAAAAATATTTTTTGCCTTAGAATCCACATGTAGTTATGGTTTAGCCTATCTCTATAGACCAAGGTCAAACTAAAATGAATGGGATTGAGTGTACTTGTATTTAAACTATATATTTATAAGACCACCAATTGTTTTTGTTGTCCTAGTTCCTTCTTCTTCTCTAGAGCTTTCTTTAGGTGCTCTTTTTTCTCAAGAATAAATAAGACATCCAAGAGGGACATAGCCATAGTGGATATATTTAGTGTTAGAGTATATTACATTATTTGGTACATTTCAATGTATCAAATTGGGTACATTATTAGAATAGGAGTTTATCTTAGGTTAAGTAATTACTAGAGGAAGAAGTAATAAATGCATAAGTGTTAGAATGTGCATGTATGTAAATGTGCATGTAGTCCACATGTACATGTGTCATAGGATAGGTAGTTGGAGAGTCATGGGTAGAGTAAATGCCAAGGAGCCTATCTTCCTATATAAAAATACCTTTATATAGGATATATGAGATAAGAGATAAACGTGATAGGTACAATGTAGCTTTTCATTAAAATTATGGAGTGTTCATGTCCTCCATTATATTGCATTGTACTATTTTTGTGAGTTTCCATTAATAGCATATTTTAGAGTTATTACAGAAGTCTATTATCTTATTTTCCTACATATTACATTGCTATTATCATATACTTATCATAGCCTCCATATTTTACATCTTGTGATTGCATTTCCTATATCGTATATTATCAGAAGCTAATAATGGTATCAGATCATACGGTAGATCAATAGGAAATAGGGAGAGCTAGAGAGTGAAAGTTAACAAATTTTATTTCCAAAAAAATTAAAATTGCATTGGCTAGAGTCTTTCCATAGAGTTGCAAAAAAACTAGTGAAGACTAGGGCTCAACGTTCATTCCACTAGATTGACAAATCAACTAGTGAGATTCATCATCTATAGATTTAGAGACCCTTCCATTATGGGTACTAATACTTTGTTGTAGTAAAATGAGATTAAAATAAAGTTGGGAAGCTTCCTACATAGAGCTAGGAAGAATATCTTCTTTGGAATCAATCCAGTTTTGAGGTAACAAATGGAAGAAGATGATATTTTAGGAACCTAAGGGAAGTTTTGTTATAGACCTGTACAATATATAAGTAAAGGCCATAGAAGCCTTGTTGAATATTCGATGGAGAAGAGACTCCATAGAAGAATCCAGGAAGATATTGGAGGTTGGTGATCTCCATTGAATATTGTAGTTTGTAGATTAAAGACTCCACCCTGAAGAAGGTAAAGATATCCACAAAATGTCCCATTGAAGAACTTCCAATATTGGAATATAGAAGAGAAGGACTAGCAAAGGTCCTATTCCAAATTCTAGAAGCTATCAATTTTAGATATTCAAGAGGGAGATGTAGACACCAAAACAACACCAATCCGATTATGTGACTGCAAACACTGATCGCACTAACACACACAGCCCCCAGGGTAGCCCCAGAGGTTAAAACAGTGGTTCTAACCACTCACACAATAGTTTTACAAATCAGAGATCAATTTGGCACCTTTTAGACACTCTAATACTTATTCACTCCACCCAGGGACGAGTGTAGATTTGTACTCGTTTCACCCAGAGACGAGCATAGATTTGTACTCGTTTCACCCAGAGACGATTACCAATGCTCACTCCGGGGTGGGACGAATGCCAGGTTTGACCGAAAAAAAGTCAGATCTCGACGCATGACAACTCAAAACTGCCACTTAGCTTTTCTTGCATGGCATAGGAGTGCAAGTGAGTTCTTTTGACAACTCATATCTTCCAATTGACTCTCCCTTCACTACATGGGAAGGGGAGTGAGCTTTTTAGGACAACTCAGATTTGCCACTTAGCTATCCCTTCATTGCATGGGAGTGCGAGTGAGCTTTTCTAAACATACAAAGACATGCACAGAGGCAATTAAGAAGCCCTTGATCAAGAAGAAGTCTTCTATTCACAAAAAAGCATTCATGCAAAGAAACACTTTTGCATGTTAATTCAAAGAGACCCCTTGGGTCTATAAAATGGTGAGCTTCCTCACCCAAAAGATATACAGAGAAGGAGCATTTTGAGCGACGAAGTGCTGCTAATTTACTTACTTGCGATTTGTGCTTTCAACATCCATAATATCTTAATCGAAAGAGAGGTTATTGGGTGACTTTTGAAGGCACGAATCAAGAACCAAAACCTGATTTTCTGACCACAATATCCTACCAATTTTCCGACAACACATCACATCAGGTTTCGAACTCATCCCAAGCGGATTGGTGTCAAAACAAAGTTTCACCCGTGGGTGGTTTGCCTTCGGGCACCCCTCGCCTTATTGCCTTTGGTGACTATTTCTTTTGTAGTATTTAGCTAGTTTCATGATTATGCTTTTGTCAAGTTTTCTGTTTATTTAGACTCATTTTAACCATCGTTCTATTTATCTTTTATTTTTCATACATAGGTGCTACTGATTCTTTGTTTGTTTCTTTGAATGCAGATTTTCAGCATTAGAGGAGCAATGAGGAATCTACCTTTACCAACACAAGCGGCGAAAATGTTTTGGTTCACCCATATTATATGTGGGCACGCGGAAGAAGGAATTCTGAAACAAGTTGTAAAATACCAACATTTAACGCTCCTATCCCCTAAAAAGGAAGGAGACGCATTGTAACACAAATTTGTAAAGCATATCAATAAAAGGGTTGTTTTTTATGTTGCTTTGATATCTTGTGTTCATGTTCTTTCTTTTTACGCATTTTTTAATAACATAGGGTTTAAGAATTATTTTAGTTTCGTTTACATTGCATTTTTAGTTTATCCTTTTTGTTTTCGGAATCTCATGCTTTCAATGGCAATCACGGTGGGACCTTTGTCCTCTATTTTTTTTTTTAGGTTAGATTTCTAATTTGAAATTGCTTGTTTTGATTATAGGTACCTATTTTTCAATTATCAGACTGTTATTCGCTTCTACCAGTGACGATTATAGAATTGGTATTCGTTTCACCCAGGGACGAATAAGCATTCGTCTCACCCTGGAACGAATACTGTTCTAATATTCGCCTCACCCAGGGACGAGTATAGTTCTATGCATTTTTTAGAGCAAATCAGAAACATCCTATTGGGCAGAGAAGAGGTAGGGGTTTTTAATAAGCTTCTGTCAAATTTCTATTTTCTATTTTTTGGTTTTCAGTTTTGTATGGCTTAGGGAAAGTTTCCTTTTTGTTTTCCTGTTTCAAATTTTTGCAAATTAAAATGAACCCCACACACCACATGGTATTTTAAACACAAGGAGTTTGTCATAAAACCCCAACCCTTGAGCAAGACCAAAGGTGGATTCCATTATCACTTTGGCTTGAGATATTGCATCCATTACCCCGATCGTGACTGTTGCTAGACGTAAATCCTGACAAAAGCTGATCGAGTGTAGCTAGGGTGATTCCTAGCACATGAGGATAAGTCTTCTATGGTAGGTGTCATAAACAGAGTGATTCCCCTTCCGTACCGCCTATGTTCCATGTATCATCTGCTCTCACGTACCTATAGTCTCCCTCACGTAAGGGCGGGTATATAGAGAGGTTGGTATATTGGTCCGACAATGGTATATTGAAGGGGCGACCATTTTGGGAGTCATAAGAGCCTTCATAATTGCATTTAAACGTTTCAAAAAAAAATTCAAAAACACAAAAACAAACAACAAAAACACACTAAACCAGATTTAGGGCACACTATTAATCTTTAAAAGAGATAATCATTGCTTGTGTGTGTATGCTATTTTCTGTTTAGACAAAAAAAATCATAAAAAGAAAAATCATAAAAGAATTTTTGCATCTTTAGGTTAACATTACCATGGTTTTTACTCGTAGTCAAGCCCAATCACGAGCAGAAGCTACAGAGAATGCACCAAGAGAGACAAATCATCTCCGATATAGCCCTAAAGACTTGGTCATCCCACCTTGGCGGCAGGGTACACAAGTTAGTCCACACCATGCAGTCATAGAACATGGCTCTAGAGGCACCTCCTTGAGGGGCACTCTGACTCATGCCATCACTAGCTAGGACCATAGAGACACCTCCTTAGGGGGAACTCCTAAGCAACAAAAATATTTTTAAGAAAATAACCAATATGTAGCACTTGGTCTAAGTACGAGGCCTCCCTTGGAAGTTCATTATGGGTGGCCTAGTGATGAAGCACTGTGTACTACTCTAGAACAAAAAAGGGTCCAAAAGGAGGAACCATATGATTTTGTTACTCCTAATTTACCCCTGATTAATGTCAGACACACGAGACCATATCCAGAGTATCAGGTTCTCCCAACAAGGCAAGATAATTTGGCCTGCACCTTTTTTGCATATAACAAAGAGTGTGAGGAGGATCACTACATTCCTCAAGAATAGTACACAGTGCGGGAACGATGCACGTCTGCACCCGCTTTATATCTAGATCTCTCATTGAGACCAAAGCTTCAAGTCAATGCTGCCAAACTTGACAGAGGGAAGCAACATATAGGGGTCTTAGAGCACCATGATCAAAACAGATATGTAGGGGAGGCATCTAGGCCTCCTAAACAAGAGACGATGAAACAAAATGACTTGGCATTTGCCCAACTAGCCACACGCCAAGCGCAAATCATGCAGCTTAGGCAAGACCAATAGAAATTAGAACATTTGTGTCGCCTTAATCAAGAGCGCATTCAGCGTCAGACAGCTGAATTGCTTCACAACAATGTGCTTGAGAAGGCCCCAGTCCCTCGTGCATAGCAATCTAAGATGTATGTGAGGCACAACCCCCTAGTGTGAGACAGGTCTCTGCAACTTCATCAAGCACTGCCTCTAAGACCTCCTAGACATGAGCGAGAGGCCACTCCCCGCAACTGTGATGGGCATCCTCCGCGGGCACCCATAAATGTTTACAGGCCTAGGCCAGACACTCCTCAAGAATATTATGAGGATTATGACCAAGAAGAAGAGCGGGCTGAAATGCCCTATCAAGGCAGAAGGGATGCTACCCATTTATCCCTCCAAAGGCCTCAAGTTCCCCGCAACCCACAGCGAGAACAAACCAAGGAGGAGATTAAGTCCTTCGATGCATACAAAGTGTTGTTAGAATTCTTGGATACTATGGAACTCAAGACTGCTGGGCCCCAAAAGCCTACCTTACACCAACTCCATAGTCATCCTGTGCATCCATCAGTGCCAACACCTCCATACCCCAAACATTTTAAGCTGCCCCAGTTGGCACTCTTTAGAGGAGATGAAGATGCTCAAGAGCATGTGACTCAATTTTTGATCCAATGCTTCAGTATACAAGACAATGATCCATTGCTATTAAGAACATTCATAACCACATTCGTAGGATCTACCTCGGATTGGTTTACCCATCTATCGAAGCATAGCATCTACAACTTGGATCAGCTAGTGGACTCATTCCTAGAACGTTTCGCTTTCAACACAAATAAAAAGGCGTCACTAAGTGATCTAGCTAGCCTCAAGCAGTATGAGGAGGAATCTATGGTGGCATATGGGAATCGATGGAGGACGTTTCTTTCAAAGTTGTCCTACCTCCCTCCTATGTCCGACCTAACTCAAATGTTCGCAAAGAGCTGTTTGCGATCAATCTCTGTGCTATTGCAGCTGCAACAATACGCCACTTTAGAAGAAGCTCTAGTGCAAGCTAGAGTTATCAAAGAGATCAAGATACAAGATGGCAAAATTGCCAATCCTAAGAAAAACGTGTGGAACAAGAGCACCAAAACAAGGAATACACAACAGAAACCCACCACGGTCAATCAAGTTGCTATCAATGTCCCTAAGCCTGCCCAAGCAACATAGCCTCCAAAGGCTAATTATCAGGTAGTGCCTCACAATAACTATGAGAAAGATAATAAAAAACAATATCACAATTAGCAGCATCACCCTAGGCGGCAATTTACACCATACAATGAGTCTAGGGACTCCTTGTTTGACCGTTTGTCAACGACAAACTTGATTAATCTGCCAAAGATTCTAATAATCGATCCTAATGCGCTAAAGCCTAAGGGCTACAGAGAGGATCTTTACTGTAGATTACACAGAAGGAAAGGGCATGACCTTAATGTCTGTTGGATGTTTAAAGGTTTAGTGCAAGACCTCATTGATAATAACACATTGGTAGTGGATAACCCCATCGCACCCAACAACCAACAAATGGGTGTTTTCAAAGATCCTTTACCCACACATGATGCACAAGCAAAACCTCTTCATGTCAATGAAGTGCAACAAAATTGCCCCATGGAGGGGTATGTTGGGATGATTAGCATTGTGACAAGAAACAAGAGATACCTAGGAGCTACCCCCGCGACAGCCACCAGGGAAGTTCCATCCACGTCACAACCTCAACCGAATCCTACATAGTTGCCCCCGCCTAGACCAGTGGCCATGATTCGAACTAGACTTACTCAAAGTCTACGGACCACATCGGCTAGGCTCTCCATATATGAGCTTATTCAACAATCGACACCCCATCGGGAAGCTCTCATGGAGATATTAAAGGCAATTGAGTTGCACCCCCATGAAGCAAATTCGTTCAACAATTTTGTGGGGCATGTCAAACAGTGTACCGAACCAGTCATCACCTTCAGGGAAGATGAGTTAAAAACGGTGACTGGGGATGTAGCGGATCCACCCCTGCATGTTATTGCACAGGTCAATGGGACTCCGTACAAGTGGGTTTTGGTAGACACTGGTTCGTCCAATAACATTATTACAATCACTGCACTGAAACATTTGAATCTGCAAACCTCTCACATTGTACCTTCCACTTATACCCTTCAAGCATTCAATGACGTGATATGCTCGACAGTTGGCACAATTGTCCTGCCCATACAAGTAGGACAAAAGAACATTCATACGTTGTGCCACATTTTATAAGGTGAGATGGCTTACAATATCTTACTTTGGCGGCCTTGGATCCGGGATATGAAGTGTGTCCCTTCAATTGCTCATCAATGTTTAAAGTACACATTTGAAGGACAAGTGCATGTGGTCCCCGCATATTTGGAACCTTTTAAATATTGCAACTCAGTGCAAATCATGCCGCAGTTGACCCTCCCTTCAACGCATGTGGATTTCTAGTTAAATCCATCTAAGAGGGGTCCGACTAAGCAAGAATCTCCATTACCAAATCAATAAAATTCCCAAGCGGGTTCATCTTCTTCATCTGGTCCTCCCACAACGACGCCACCTACGGTGGCCACACCAACGGACAAAGGAAAGAAGCCCCTGGAAGCGGAACCGCCTTTAGTCTCCAACATCTCTACAGAAGAGACGCCTAATAGAATGGAAGTTGATACGCCTAGTTCACCCCACATGGAGTGGACTCAAGGAGAACTCCCATTTGCTTCCTCTCAATCGCCAACTATTACTGTTGAGATGTCTAACACAGGCATGGGGGAGTATATAGTGTGCAATGTTGTTGCAACACCCACACTTCAGTCTATGCAAGACATGGGAAGACCTCGACTCCCCATAGGCTCCGTGGTTCCTTTAGGCTACCCACCTAATTAGACAAACTTTATTTTTGGAGGCTTGGATCATGGCGTTGAACCTTCCCGACAAGAAGAGGAAGATGAAGATCCCTTTGTGGAAGATGTCAACTATCTGGCTAACCCAGACTTCGCATTACGATATCTTAGCCAATGCAATTGGCATGGATACGGGTTAGGCAGGTATGAACAAGGAATGCGTGTTTTGTGCCAACCAAGATGCCAAATGCCTTATGACAAGTTAGGAGTAGGGTTTAATCACCCTTTTCCCCTTCACATCTTGGTCAAAAGCATGCAAAGCCTAGGGATAGGCAACAAGGATGGGTTGGCATCAGATCCATATGCCAATCCAAATACAACTTATACACTAGGGTATTATTTCCCATTACAAATAAATAACCTTGTTGACCTCAACAACCCTTTCCCTACGGTTGAACAAGGAGAAACCTCATGGAATCACCCACAAGGGGAAGATGGACAAGACCACGAAGGGTCTTTCGAAGATGAGTCGGAGTACGATCATTCGCACGAATATCTAATGAATGACGATCAAGAAAGCTTCCTGATGATGTTCCCATTGAATGATCCCAGTGAGCATAGACTACCTCAACAACAACAATATCCTTTGGACATAGACGACATGTTTGAACACTTACACATAGGTCCAAGACATAGGTGGCATCTCAACCTGATGTAATTATAGCAATTACTGCACCCACCACTCTAGGTATACAGAGAGCATCTTTCACCTGGAGACCCTATCAAACCATCAGTGCCTAGGGTAGACCCTATTTGCAGGTCCGCACATAGGGCTGATCCCTTTGTGCCAGTGCCTATAGAGCCAGATCCAACGCACCAAGAACATCCCGAATGTCAGAGTTATCACACTTGTGGTAATGGAGGTTACCATCATCTCATAAACATGATCTCCATTGACTTGACCGCCCCCATCCATGATCCAACCAATCCAACACGATCATTGCATCTAGACATAGAGGCTATAGATTGGGATCATGCTGACACACCACCGTCTCCATCAGAGTATTGGCCTTACGATGGGATGTTTCATTTCACTCTAGGATAGACTCAGGATGTCTTCCATGCTGAAGAGGAACTTGACGTTCCTAATGATGATCTTAATTCAGCAAATGATATCCATCTGATCCCAATTCCACACCAGTTGGAAGACGGATCCCATATGTCGATTGAAGTAACGACTGATGTAGACATCGGCATAGATCCAACGAATCCATGGATTCTCAAGCTGGGGGTAAGTCTTTCCCCCAAAGAGCGAGCCGATTATTTTTCCCTTCTTAAGGAAAAGAAGGAGGTTTTTGCATGGTCATACAAGGATATGCCGAGACTAGACCCATAGCTAGTCATGCATAATTTAATGCTTGATTTGACAATCAAGCCAGTAAAGCAAAAACTATGCAATATGCATCCAACAATGGCATTAATGGTAAAATATGAGTTACAAAAGTTGTTGGATGCCCAGTTTGTCATCTATGTGGATTATCCTCCATGGTTGTCTAACATGGTTCTCGTCAAGAAGCCCGACGGGAGGATTCGCATATGCACTAATTTTTGAGATCTTAACAAAGCGAGTCCTAAGGATGATTTTCTCTTGCCAAGCATCGACGTGTTGGTAGATTCCACAGCGGGCCACAAAATGCTTTCCCTTATGGATGGTTTCTCAGGATACAATCAGATTCGTATCAATCCTGAGGACCAACTAAAAACGGCATTCACAACGCCTTGGGGGACATTTTTCTATAAGGTCATGCCTTTTGGCCTTAAAAATTCTGGCACCACTTACCAACGTGCCATGACATACATCTTTCATGATTACATGCACAAAAATTTGGAAGATTACATGGATGATTTGTTGGCCAAATCTCTTTTGTGCCCAAATCACCTCGGTGACTTGAGCAAGGTCCTTGATCGCCTCATTGAACATAAAGTCATACTAAACCCTAAGAAGTGCGTCTTTGGCATCACCTTTGGAAAGCTCTTAGGTTTCATAGTCTCCAAACGAGGAATTGAGGTTGACCCAAAAAAAGTCAAGGCAATCCTTGAAATGCATCCCCCAACCACCATCAAGCAGCTTAGGAGTCTGCAAGGAAAGGTTGCGTCGATCAAGCACTTCATAGCACAGTTATCTCATAAATGCCGACCCATGAATAAATTATTGCATAAGGAGGTCACATTTCATTGGGATGACGAGTGCCAGTCCACATTTGATGACATTAAATAGTACTTGGCTTCGCCGCCAGTATTGGCACCACCTCGACCAGGGGTGCCATTCTATTTATACATCTCAGCCACTGAGGTGGCACTGGGCGCCATGCTATCCCAAAAAAATGAACTTTACAAAGAACAGGCTACATACTATCTTAGCCGCACCCTGGTCAGTTATGAACTTAACTATGCATACATTGAAAAGCTCTGCTTGGCAATGGTGTTTGCTACCAAAAAGCTATGCCACTACATGCTTAGTAATAAGACGTATGTTGTGTCTAAGGAGAATCCATTGCGATACATGATGAGTCATACTTATCATAGTAGCCGCACGGCAAAATGGATCATGTTGTTGACGGAGTTTGACATAGAGTTCATTGGACAAAAATCCATAAAATTTCAAGTCATCGTCGATCAACTAGCCGAGGCTCCTCTTGAAGATGATCAACCTCTGACTTTTGAACTACCTGATGATGGGGTCTTTCATGTTTCAGAATCGCCAGATTCTGATGAGCCTGAGTCACAGGCTGACATAACCCTATTCTTTGATGGTTCTAAATGTGAGCAAGGGGGTGAAGCAAGAATTGTATTCTTCACTTCGCAAGGTGCTCCAATGCCCTTGTCATTTAAATTAGACTTCCCGTGCACCAACAACAATGCAGAATACGAAGCCTTGCTCATAGGTCTTCAGACAACAATCACCATGAACATTAAGTGTCTAAACATCTTTGGTGATTCATTGTTGATTTTCAATCAAGTGAAGGGGATTTTTCAATGTAAATGTCCAATTTTGCAGGCCTTGGTATGACATCGAGGCACTCCCTCGATCATCAAATAATTTTACGGATACTATGGCCTCCTTGGGGTCCTTAATCCCGTAAGACCCTTTTGATGAGATGACAACCATTCAGGTCAAGAAATTATCGCAACCTACGATGGAGCGTGCAAGCTTCGACCTCATGCCAAGAATCCACCTGATCTAGATTGAACCATCTCTGGATAAGTTCTCTCAAATTCGAGATTGTTTGACTCAAGCCAACTGGGGGTCCTTGTTCTCCTCGACCCCTCTTACTAGCAACACCATGTTGTTTTTACAAGTTCTTTCCCACTCAGCTTTTGTTCAGGATGGACTTCAATAGGGATTGACCGTTCATACTATCGAGGTTTTTGATAAGCAAGATTGGTACACACCTATTCGGTATTACCTCAAGCTAGGTAATCTCCAACTTGGATTGACACAAGCCACAAAAAGATCATTCAAACAGAAAGCGGCAAAGCATGTTTTGTTAGGAGACATTTTGTATCATCGGAATTATGAAGGAATTCTCCTTCGTTGTTTGGACCAGCAAGAGTCCGCTTGGGCAATCACCCAAGCTCACGATGGTACATGTGGTGGCCACTTTAGCGGTATGGCCATCACAAAGCACATTCTTCACATGGGTTATTATTGGCCATCTTTAGAGCGAGATTGTTGCGCATATGTGAAGAAGTGTGTGAAGTGTTAGCACCATGCTAATTTGACACATGTACCTTCTCAGGCCTTGCAGCCGATTCAATCGGTTTGGCATTTTTTGCAATGGGGCTTTGATCTAATTGGAAAGATCTCCCTTGCGTCGTCTGGTCGTCACACGTTTATTTTAACGGCCACAAAGTACTTTACCAAGTGGGTGGAAGCAATTTCGCTGACCACTACGACTGGATCCCGCATTGCAAAATTTATTTTGCATAACATCATATGTCATTTTGGTATTCCATCCAAGATCCTGTCAGATAATGGGACACCATTCAAGAATAAAGATGTGCATGCTTTGACAACAAATTACAAGATTCAGCACAGCTTTTCAACACCCTATTATCCATAGGAAAATGGGTAAGCAGAGGCGTCAAAAAAAATGCTAGTCACCATTCTCAAAAATATAATTGCAAACAATCATAAGGACTGGCACATTCAGATCCCACTTGCCCTATGGGCTTATCACACCAGCATTCGAATGCCCACTGGGGCAACTCCATTTTCGCTGGTGTATGGCTCCGAGGCAGTCATGCCTTTTGAGTTGGAAATCCCTTACCTATGCATTTCAATGCAAGAGTTCATCGATGATGACATTGCATGGCAGGCCCGATTAGATCAACTAATGTTGCTCGATGAATGACGCGTTAATGCTCTCAAGCATTTGCATATCTATCAAGAGCGACTTAAGAAAGCATACAACATGAAAGTCCACCTTAGGGAATTTTAGGTTGGTGACTTGGTCTTAAAAGAGAAACAATAGAATTCTAATTTGCCATCCCATCTATGGGACAAGTTCGTGGCAAAATAGTTAGGTCCTTACATCATTGACAGTAGAATAGGACCCGAAACATACCGGCTTGCCTCTCTTGAAGGAATCAAGGAAACAGAACCCTTGAACATCATTCATTTGAGGCCATTCCACATCTAGAGAGCCATAGTCCAACTAAAAGCTCCAAGGATTATCATAATCATTTGGTCAACCTTAAACGCCCCAAAGGTCTCTATAAACCCTTTGGTCAAGATAAAAGCTCCAAGGATTATCATAATCGCTTGGTCAACCCTAAACGCCCCAAAGGTCTCTATAAACCCTTTGGTCAAAACAAAAGCTCCAAGGATTATCATAATCGCTTGGTCCACCCTAAATGCCCCAAAGGTCTCTATAAACCCTTTGGTCAAAATAAAAGCTCCAAGGATTATCATAATCGCTTGGTCAACCCTAAACGCCCGAAAGGTCTCTATATACCCTTTGGTCAAGGATTATCATAATCACTTGGTCAACCCTAAACGCCCCAAAGGTCTCTATAAACCCTTTGGTCAAAACAAAAGCTCCAAAGATTATCATAATCACTTGGTCAACCCTAAACGCCCCAAAGGTCTCTATAAACCCTTTGGTCAAAACAAAAGCTCCAAGGATTATCATAATCGCTTGGTCAACCCTAAACACCCCAAAGGTCTCTATAAACCCTTTGGTCAAAACAAAAGCTCCAAGGATTATCATAATCACTTGGTCAACCCTAAATGCCCCAAAGGTCTCTATAAACCCTTTGGTCAAAATAAGAGCTCCAAGGATTATCATAATCGTTTGGTCATCCCTAAACGCCCCAAGGGTCTCTATAAACCCTTTGGTCAAGATAAAAGCTCCAAGGATTTTCATAATCGCTTGGTCATCCCTAAATGCCCCAAAGGTATCTATAAACCCTTTGGTCAACACCAAAAGCTCCAAGCGTTACCATCACTGCTTGGTCAACATAAATATTCAAAACTCAACAAAAATAATATAATCATCAAAAATCACAAAAACATTTGCATTCCAATTCCATGCATTCTCATAAAAATCAAAATCACAAAAACAATTGCATTCCAATTCCATGCATTCTCATAAAAATCAAAATCACAAAAACAATTGCATTCCAATTCCATGCATTCTCATAAAAATCAAAATACAAAAATATAGGTTGCATTAGGCATCGCATCCATACATTATACATTTGCTAGGTCATACAAGTCAAAAGCACCATAAACAGTCATTACTTGGAAATTCCATCCTTTTCCACATCAGATCCATTTTCATAAATGCCTACATCTAGAATAGCACCATCACCATTTTTTTGCATCATCAGTTGTCTCCTAATGTATTTAGGGTTTTCGTCATTCAGCTATTTTTAAATTTCTAGCCAAAAATTGTACACAGTTAAGCAAATTTTACACGGGAAAGTTTTACTTGGATCATGCCTTGTTACGTAGCATCCCAACACAAATTAACACACATATAATAATTCCTAAGTTGTGTGAATGAAAAATGAAACCTGCAAAGTAATCCAGGTCACCATAAGCGAAACGGCTATCTTGCTCATACCCCTGTGTGAATGACCCCAAGAATGCTGAGAGTTGGCAAAAGGACAAGCATCCTCCCTACCCAATTCCCCAAGAATCCCAAGTTCTCAAAAGTTGCAAAACATAAAAAATTTGCAAAATGTCAAAACACTAAAATTTAACATCCTACAGTGCACACATCAAAAGGCACAAACAATAGTGATTCTCGTCACTCCATATCCAAATCCCTTGCTCAAAAAAAAAAAAAAAAACAAATAAAACAAAAATAAACAGTGATTTTATCACTACAAAGGAGCAAGTATCCCAATACAATTGAAGAAAAGAAGGGAGTCGAACTTGAATCCCTGGAACTCTCAGCATTTTGACAGGTCATAAGGCAAGCTTCAGTACCGATTTGGTTGATAGCCTATCGGTCACTGGCGGTAAACCTCCCGCATGACGATATATTTGTCACATTAACTTTTGTATAGATCAATGTTTGCATGTGGATGAGCTAGCTTATGGTATCCTAGATAGCATCACAGATTAATCTGACTAAATACAATAAAGGAGTTAGTGGAACTAATTAGGTGATCCTCAGTATAGGTTTGGTTGAAAGCCCATCTGGCATTGGTGGTATCCTAACAAATACCACATAAACGAACTCAATTGCACACACAGGGATGTGAAATAAATTGGTTAAATTCAAGTCAGATTTAGACCTTGTTCAAAAATCTCGTGAGATAAATGTACAGTCTTGGCTAGTTAGTTAAAATATCTGCATCTCAGAAAAGCTTAACTACATTTTCAAACAATCGGTACATTTCATTCCATACATCACCATAAGAAAATAGACAAAATACAAAAACAAAGTTTTCACATGCACAAGCATTTGACAAAGTTATCCCATTACTATAGCAAGCCAGTCAAATCTTGTACAGTCTATGGTGCATTGAAAAATCATCAACAATTCATTTCATTCATTCCATATGCATACATCATACAAATTAGAACCATCGCATTCATAATCGCATATGCATACATCAATATAAAAACATGCACATAAATATAAATCATGAAAAATGTATAAACACCATAAAGATTCATCTGTATATATATATCATAACAAAATTTCCCGTAGGCTACAATGAACCGGTCCTCGGACCTTGCTACCACAAGCCAAAAACTCAAAAACCCCAAGCCTAGGGCATCGGCCACCATGATCACGCAGGATCGGTGCAACAAGAACTACCCCCTGTAGTATCAGTCCTCTAGGACCTCTCAGGGTGACTGCTCACCCCTGCATCACGCCCACTAGCGCCTCCCTCATCTCGTCGCCTACGACGAGATGATGCTGACTACTCTGTCCCGTTGTCTCTCGTCTAAGATGATGAGCCACCTGTAGGAGGCTCTGGTATTCGCCCACCAAGGTGGATAATCTCTCCCTCCATCTCCAGTCGATGTCGTCACCAATCTAACTCTTGTCGGCTCCAATCTGCCTCCCGTCAACTCCACTCTACCTCTCGCCTATGGTAGTATGTGATTGCATCATCACGCTATGCTAGTTGCACCTGTAGGAGATCCCTCTCCCGTGCAGCATCCGTATCACCATCCTATCGATGAGACTCAGTCTCTACACTCTCCCACTCTACCAACTGCATCCATAGGAGATCCATCTCCTGTGCCATCTCCCCAAGCTCTCCATCTTGTCTCCATAATAACTTTGTCAACCACGCCACCTCCGCGTGCAACCCCGCCTCTGTATCCCCCTGCACAACCGGCTGCGTCAGCCTCTCTGGTGCATCGGCCTATTCTGGAGCATCCTGCATCTCTGTCTACTCCTCCTCACCAAATTCCTCTCCCACATTTGCCACCTCCACCATATCCACATCAGCAGGAGCTCCCCAACCCTCTCTTGGTGCCTCTGCACCCTCTCTGCCTCCCGCTACCTCATCCCCTCCCAATGTCCCCTCACCTCGCCATTGTTGTAGCGTCCACCACTCCTGGTACTCGACTGTCACTCTGATGTCATCCATGTTTGGAATGTCCAGTACTATATCTGCCTCCTCCCCTAGCGACTCGAGGATCGGCACAGCTAGAGTCCTCTCATCGCTACAACGCCAATAGACTACGGGTTCCCCAGGTAACCCCTGGCATACCCCAAACTGTCGTGTCACTCAGAGATAATGAAAGTATTCCTGCTCTGTCCCATGTCATCCAATGACCCATCTCCCCCTTAGAACCCGCCGAAACCACTCATCATCCTCTGGCCATGCGGGACAATCCCGATATGGCCTCCACACCACATCTCCTGGAGTCAGTCGTGCCAATGCATCTCTATAATTGTCCACGTCTCCCGCAAATCGTCGAATTTGCCCCCGCTCCTCAGATCGATACCATAAAGCACCATACCCAATATCTCTGTCCACCATGTCAACCCGTGTAGTCCAGGGTAGCCCTCGTGGTCGCTCTACGACTATATGTTGCCAGGCCCAGCACTGCAACAAGTAACTACAGCCAATCCCCTTTCACTTTCAACAGTGGACCTCATACAACTCATCATATAATTGAGCCAAGAGCATCTGGCCCCATCTCATGATCACCGGCTTTGTCACAGGACAATCCACTAACTTCCACACCACCTCCAATAGGTTCCATGGGAACCTCGCTCCTAACAAGTCTGGCAATAGCATGTTGGAAATGAGGCTCATGAGAAGTGCATGCCTCATTCCCAACACTCCCCTCACGTACCACCATCGTACCAAAATCCCCCCAATCTGATAATCAAGCTCTGCCTTCTCCACTGAGCTCATCCCATCCACATCCTCCCCGTGTCCAAAATATCGGGTCAGTACAGCCGTCCTCTGGCCTTGTGGCATCGTTCGAATGGGAACCCCGTCTATTGAAATCTGGAGAATCTGATACGCGTCCTCTAATGTGACTGTCATCTCCCCTATCGGAAGATGGAAGGTGTTCATCCGAACATCCCATAGGCTGATCAAAGTTGTAATGTACGCTCGATCCCCCACAACTGCCTCCAATCGCGTCACATGCTTGAGCCCTAAGGCATCAAGCCACTCCCAGTCCTCCGCACTCAATGCCTCGTGGGCACTAGAAAAAATAGTTGGTACCCGATGTCGACTCTTCACCACCTGCACATCACAGAAAATAACACACATCAAAAACATGCATCAAATTACCATCACATGTACAAAAATGCATAACTATACAGTAACATCTTTAATTCACATGTACATCCATTACCAAAAAAAAATTGACATGGTTTACCTACGGTTTTACCTAAGTTTACCATTTCAAAACAAAAAAATTCATCAAGTTTTCATCTTACATTTCATCAAAAAAAAAAAAAAATTGACATGGTTTACCTACGGTTTTACCTAAGTTTACCATTTCAAAACAAAAAAAATCATCAATTTTTCATCTTACAACAAAAAAAATTTGATATGGTTTACCTATGGTTTTACCTAAGTTTACCATTTCAAAACACAAAAATTCATCAAGTTTTCATCTTACAAAAAAAAAAAAAATTGACATGGTTTACCTACGGTTTTACCTAAGTTTACCATTTCAAAACAAAAAATTCATCAAGTTTTCATTTCATCAAAAACAACAAAAATTTGACATGGTTTACCTATGGTTTTACCTAAGTTTACCATTCCAACAAAAAAATTCATCCATTTTTTTAATCTAGGATTTCATTTTAAAAAAATAGACAAAAATGGACATGGTTTACCTAAGGTTTCGACCTAAGTTTTACCATTCACATAAAAAAAAAAAAAAAAAAACATTTTTATAACCGTGGTTACCCTAATGTGTTACTCTAAGTTTCATTTGGGTTTATCCTATGGTTTTCCATCAGTTTGCATCCACATTTTAGTTTATTTCAGGGTCTTTCAATCAAATTCATTCACCTTTTAATTTAATTAATTAGGGTTCCATGTCTTAAACAAAAGAAAAACATAATAAAAACACATTTGCATTTTTCAAAATTCAAACTCGAGGAGATAGTGCACTTACTGGTCTCGCCTCGGCTCTGTCGCCTAACGACCCGGTTTGTGCACTCATGGTGGCTGGAAAATCCGGTAGCGTTTCGCGTCAGAAAATCTACCTCCTCCTCCCCAGAGCTCCAAGTCGCAATCGATGAACAGTGCAAATGAGCTAAATCTGTCATTTTTGCCTATTTATACCTTTTTACTTGCTGGTAATCGTCCCTTCCTAGAACGAGCACTTTTTCCTCAGAGGCGTGCTCATCCCACCCCAGGATGAGTACCATCATGGAGTTCGTTCCCCCCCGTTACGAATAAAATAATAAAAAAAAATCACAAAACAACCAAACTATAAAAATGACAAATGCCAACAAAACCACTAGAAATTGCCGGACAAAAGTGCTCTTGCACTTAACTTCTTGGCATAAGAAAACTGATGTCGGGGTCTACCTTGTCGCTACCCTACTCCCCAAGAAGGCTACCATAGCCAGACTGCTCCACGGGAAGACAGATTTTCGCCAATGTTAACCCCCAATGGCATCCCAAAATGGGTTCACACCCACCAAAAATAGGTCAAAACAATTGGGAAACTACTTGAGCATACATCAGATAACATCTGGAGGCACCCTCACTTAAGTCATCTTGGGTCAAGCGACTCGTCGCTTTTCTCATGTCGGTCATTCCCTCATCGATTCATCGCTTGAGGTGGTAGTCACACTTAGTTTCCAATCAACAACAATATACCCAATCTTGGAAATGACATGCATTCAAAGGATCATTGCAAAAGACAATTGCGCCCCTGCTTGGGGCAGCAAATAAGCAATTATCACAAACTGATCATATACTTGGCATTCGTGAATCATGAAATCAAGGTTCCCATAGACAAAAGGTTGTGCCCTTTGCCTATTCATGACTGATCAATGTCTAAGTTCAAGTAATACCTCATCGAACCAGGTTAATGCTTGATTTAAGTTCCTTAGCTCGTCAGAAGCAAGGATTCAAGAATGCGCCCCCTTTTCCATACTTGGGGCATCAAGAGTTGGTTAGATTACTGAAAACCCTAATCATTAGTGCTTTGGTTATCTATTTTTGCTCAGCACTGCACCATGTGTAGCGCTTTCCAAAAAGGGGCATCTATAGACACCAAAACAACACCAATCCGATTATGTGACTGCAAACACTGATCGCACTAACACACACAGCCCCTAGGGCAGCCCCAGAGGTTAAAATAGTGGTTCTAACCACTCGCATAATAGTTTTACAAATCAGAGATCAATTTGGCACCTTTTAGACACTCTGATACTTATTCGCTCCACCCAGGGACGAGTGCAGATTTGTACTCGTTTCACCCAGAGACGAGCACAGATTTGTACTCGTTTCACCCAGAGACGATTACTAGTGCTCGCTCCAGGGTGGGACGAATGCCAGGTTTGACCAAAAAAAAGTAAGATCTCGATGCATGACAACTCAGAACTGCCACTTAGCTTTTCTTGCATGGCATATGAGTGCGAGTGAGTTCTTTTGACAACTCATATCTACCAATTGACTCTCCCTTCACTACATGGGAAGGGGAGTGAGCTTTTTAGGACAACTCATATTTGCCACTTAGCTATCCCTTCATTGCATGGGAGTGCGAGTGAGCTTTTCTAAACATACAAAGACATGCACAGAGGCAGTTAAGAAGCCCTTGATCAAGAAGAAGTCTTCTATTCACAAAAAGGCATTCATGCAAAGAAACACTTTTGCATGTTAATTCAAAGAGACCCCTTGGGTCTATAAAATGGTGAGCTTCCTCACCCAAAAGATATACAGAGAAGGAGCATTTTGAGCGACGAAGTTCTGCTACTTTACTTGCGATTTATGCTTTCAACATCTATAATCTCTTAATCGAAAGAGAGGTTATTGGGTGACTTTTGAAGGCACGAATCAAGAACCAAAACCCGATTTGTTGACCACAATATCCTACCAATTTGCTGACAACACATCACATCAGGTTTTGAACTCATCCCAAGTGGATTGGTGTTGAAACAAAGTTTCACCCGCAGGTGGTTTGCCTTCGGGCACCCCCCGCCTTATTGCCTTTGGTGACTATTTCTTTTGTAGTATTTAGCTAGTTTCATGATTATGCTTCTGTCAAGTTTTCAGTTTATTTAGACTCATTTTAACCATCGTTCTCTTTATCTTTTATTTTTCATACATTGGTGCTACTGATTCTTTGTTTGTTTCTTTGAACGCAGATTTTCAGCATTAGAGGAGCAGCGAGGAATCTACCTTTACCAATGCAAGCAGCGACAACATTTTGGTTCGCCCATCTTATATGTGGGCACGTGAAAGAAGGAATTATGAAACAAGTTGTAAAAGACCAACATTTAACGCTCCTATCCCCTAAAAAGGAAGGAGATGCATTGTAACACAAATTTGTAAAGCATATCAATAAAAGGGTCATTTTTTATATTGCTTTGATATCTTGTGTTCATGTTCTTTCTTTTTACGCATTTTTCAATAACATAGGGTTTAAGCGTTATTTTAGTTTCATTTACATTGCATTTTTAGTTTATCCTTTTTGTTTCTGGAATCTCGTGCTTTCAGGAGATATTATTGCCAAACCTCCACACTAGAATATTGAAGGAAATGTTTCATTAGGAAGACCAAAGAAGTTGTGAGAGGGAAGACCCTAGAGAAGAGGTATCAAGGAGAAGGCTTGGTGAGCCTCATTGAAGAATATTCAGATAAGGCCATTAAAGGAGTTATTAGAAGAAATAATTAAATAAATTCACTACCAAGGAGAAGCTCTTGATAGTGAAGGACTTGGGATAATTGTCACCATACAGCAAGACCAAAAGAGAAGGATTTGGCAAGCAGTTTACCAAATTTTGAAGGAGATTGGTGAAGATCTCAAGAATTTTAGATTCTTGAGAAGAAGACCTAGATTTAAGTCAAAATTCAACAAGGATGTTGAAGGAGAATGGAGACATAAGGAGCCTACCAAATCAAAGAGATTTGAATATTGCCTTTGATAGCTAGAAGGCATATTTTAGAGATAAGGGTTTTTTGAATCTACAAAAAAATACTAAAGGGTTCTTAAAGGAAATCTTAGCTATGATTTGGAGGAGGTCCCTACCAAATTTTTGAGATTTAATAACATCATTTTAGTGGATATATTTACCGTGAGAAGAGAAACAATTAGAACAATATTACTAGCTATAAAAATTCAAATTTATAGAGTGCATTCTGAAGGAGAGTTGAAGTCACCTACCATAGTTTCAAGGCAAAAAGTTAAAGGTTTTTCAAAGCTGTAAATAAGTGAGTTAGAGAATTGTTTTCGAAAACCAAGAAGAACTGCAAGTTCACATAGTAAAAGACAATAATTTGGTGAATTTAATCACTAATACTTTCATCATCTATAGAGGTTAGTAAGGTAAGAAACTTGGATGCATAAGGTTCATTAATTAAAATTTAGATATTTGGTTCTTTGTGAAGTTTTGTTAAGTACCATATTAGAATTTAAAAGTTTCAAAGTGAAGATTGCATATTATAGTCTTCAAGGGAGTGCAAAAGATAGTTTCTTATAAATTTAATACCAGCACATTAACATAGAAGTTGGATATATTTCAAAAGAAAGAAAAATATCATATTCCTATTATTTATATATAGAAGAGAAGAAATTATCCTCAAGTGAAGGTTGTATAGATTATAATGCATATTTCAAGTGAATTTAAGATTTCATTTGCAAGAGTAATAAGGGGAGATTGCTATTGCACTATATTAGTCTTTCTTAAAGCTTATTAAAGGTGTGTTGAGATTTTTAGTGAAGGTTCAAATTAGTGCAAGATTAAGCCACTCTAAAGGGGATATAAGTTGCATGATTAAGAGCTTGGATTCATCATCAAGTTAACAAAGAAAATGAGAGAGTTGTGTAGCAAGGAAGACGACATCAAATTATTCCTTGCCTACAAGGAGTAGTACAAAATAGCCACCTCATCAAGAGAAGAAAGGAAGCTTGGAAAAGGAGATATAAAAGATCTCATATATAGGTGCAAATTTAAGGTATTCTATTCTAACTATTGTAAAACTATTTACATTAGTTTCTTGCACCATAATATTACTTGTCCTACATAGCAAAAGAGGACAAGGCTTGAGTTTCTCAAGGATACTTCAACAACTAGCAATACATATAAAGTGGCTAGTAAAAGAGCATTATCCAAGCAAGGTAGAGAGCCAATGATGGGCTCACATTAGCCAAAGTATCAAGATATCTAAAGACACAACTTCTATCACTGATTCAAGCATCCACATCAACATATACCTACAATAGCAAAGCCAATGTAAGGGGATTATTATCCAATACATATCCACATTATAAGGATAACATAACAGGGTCTACATAAGAAGTCATCTATATATTATACTTATACATAAAAGATAGCATAACAGGGTATACTTAAAGTGGCTATCATTTATTGCATATCAAACATAAAAGAGACCAACAAGGATAATTTATTACAGTTTAAAAAAGGAATTCACAGTGAGGTGCATTACCCAACCACATCATGGATGAACTACCAGCTAAGAGTAGCAATTATATTCACCATTAGAGTGCCATAGAACCACTAGTACAATGCCATAGAATTACCTTTAAACTAGAGCCAAATTCCTACTAAAGATTAACATTATCGTCCTCCTAAAGGAAGTGTTGAAGACAAGATACAAAAGTGCATCCATTGGCAAGAAGAATATAAGGTTTAATAGATGTTGAGAGGAGTTTCACATGCAAGCGAAAGATTGCCACTTGGCACAATAGTTGAAATGACTATATATTCTATAACATCTACGCAGAAAGAAGGCATTCGTGAAATAGTAACGCCTATTCTTTGAGCATTGGAAAGAATCATTCAAATGTTAGAGAGCATATTAATCATAGCTCATCATTCGAGGAAGGAATAAGTTTTATAAGCATATTAACAAACACCTTCAATAATGTAACACCATGTGGGTGTAATATTAAGGAGCATAAAAACTATTTAAGTGCCCAAACTTGTAGTAGAATACAACAAAGTGAGAGCACACAATCAAGCATCAAATCGAAGTCAAAGTGTAGCAAAACTTGTCATATACCAGCATCATTCAAAGTGGAGCATTGAATGCTCAAGTTGCAAGGTGAAGACCAACATCGTTTGAAAAGAAATAGAGCATTAAATGCTCAAGTTGTAAGGTGAAGACCAACACTGTTCGAAGAGAGTATTGAATGCTCTTTCTCTCTAGTGAAGATCCATGCCTGAACTTAGAAGTTTCACCATAGACCAATCAGCTCGCTCGCTATACTTTGAAGGAAGGTAAGAGATATACATCATTTAATATTTACTTCCTTTAATTTAGGAGTTATAAGGTGTTTAGTATAATGTTGAAAGTTGATTATTATTGTATTGAAATATCAACCTTAGAGAGTAAGAAAGCAATTTTAGCAAATGTAGAAGACATAAAATTTCTTGATATTCAAACATTGAGATATTTACAAATAATTAAGTAGGAGATATGGTTTTACACGTTGGTAAATTGGAATATTAATTTGAAAATATTATTATTTCTTAAAATTTCAAATTAGGGAGTTATAAGGTATACTACATCAAACCTTAGTTTATTGGAATTTAGAAAATTGAACTATTAAAGGTTGAAGAAGGAAGTTCATTAAATATCTAAAAGAGTTGGAATTAATTGGTTATACTTGTCTCATACTCACATTAAAGGGATAAAAGAAATCCAACCACAGAGAACTTCATCAAATTATAAAGTTATTATTTCAATATGGAGGAATAAGGTGAATTAGAAGTTGAACATTAAATCAAACTTGTCATCAAACTATTAGGGAGACAAAAAGAATTCAACTCAAACTAAGTCAAGCGAAGACTACTATAAAAGCACTTTATCAAATATTATAACATACTCCAATTAGGAAGACATAAGGTATTCTACAAAAACCAAGTTTGAAAGGTTTTTCAAGTTAGGACATATATTATAACCACTAGGGATTCATAAAGAAGATTACTTCAAAAGTAATCTAAAAAACAAACAAGTAATAAATATCTATTGATTAATAATACACCTCAAGGTAATGGATAAAGTAGCAAAAGAGACAAATCTTCACTACAAAATGATGCAAGATAAAAAAACACATAATATACCACTTCAATGATGCAAAATTAGCTCTAAAACAATTAATTCTACAACTCAATAGAACACTTGGTATATTGATTCTAGTGCTTGTCATCATATGACAAGAAATCTACAATGGTTTGAGTGTCTTGTAATCACTAATGGGTACAAGTTTAGAATTGTAGATAGAAAAATCTATTCTATACTTGGATATGGGTGTATAACACCCAATAAATCATTTCCAAAGTTTCTGTTACATAATGTGATGTATGTTTACCCAGGTGTTGTAGGTGAGTTGGAGAGGAGAGGGCAATCCTCCAAGGGAGGTCCCAGGTTCAAATCTCCACCCTACCAAAAAGCTGAATTGGGTATCCAAAATCCAATTGATAATGTTGGTACGGGCAGGGTCGGGTGCGACCCCGGGTGACTTTGACGATGTAGAACCCCCTGTTCGTGGTCTCTCAGACCAAGGCAGCTCTGCAAGGGGTTTTTCGCTTAAAATAATAATAATAATAATGTGATGTATGTTCCTGGATTAACATTCAATCTTCAAGCAAGCCTGTGGAGAGCAAAAGGATGGTTGATTTTAGATACATAGCTAGAGTTAATATGTGTCTCATCATAAATAAAAATGAGATAGAAGCAACTATATCAATCCACCAAAATACATATTCTCTAGACTCAATTGAGACCTCACAAGATATTTTTGTATTTCAAAACAACACTAGAGTATATTTTGAGGATTAGGTTGCATAAAATGAAGGACCTACATACCATAAAAGGAAATAGGAAAATAGAATATTCAAAGTTAAAAATATGAGAGGACAACAACACTATGCACTATTTGGCCATATACAACCTAGAGAAGAAGAAGAAAAACCTGAGCATGGTGAAAATACACAACATGATACATAAAATAGAGAAGGAGAGCTTGAACTCTAGAACTAGATGAATATCCATATTGAAGACTAAAGTCTTCAATATACAAATAATGTAATACGTGGGGGTGTTAGAGTATATTACATTATTTGGTACATTTCAACGTACCACCTTGGGTATATTATTAGAATAGGGGTTTATATTAGGTTAAGAAGTTACTTGAGGAAGAAGTAATTAATGCACAAGTGTTAGAATGTTCATGGATGTAAATACGCATGTAGTCCACATGTACATGTGTCATAGGATAGATAGTTGGAGAGTCATGGGTAGAGTAAAGGCCAAGGAACCTATCTTCCTATATATATGCCTTTACATAGGACATATGAGAGAACAGAGAAAGGTGAGATTACTATAGAGTAGTGAGTAGGTACAATATAGTTTTTCATTAAAATTATGGAGTGTTCATGTCCTCTATTATATTGCATTGTACTATTTTTGTGATTTTCCATTAATAGAATATTTTAGAGTTATTTTAGAAGTCTATTATCTTATTTTCCTATATATTACATTGCTATTATCATATACTTATCATAGCCTCCATATTTTACATCTTGTGATTGCATTTCCCATATTGTACATTATCAAAATCTAACATTAGATGATCCACTACATTAAATGATCTTGGAAAGTGGGTTTTTGAGTGGCACTTGATGGTGGTTAAAGTATGAGCTTTTTCATAGTTGGTTGAACAATTTTTATTAGTATTATCATGGGCACATGCTACTCAAGGACTTCAAGGATATTCCATTTAGTGGTCATCAATAGATTTGGTAAGTTGTAAGTCAGTGAGACCATGATGGGAACATATCTTATAGGATTGGTTGGATTCCTTTAGATGTTCAAGGTTTCATGATTGCTCTTTTCCTACTCCTCTATTGCCTACTTTTTATCCCTTATCATATTATCCAATTGGACTTGTGGCTTGTTGGTTGATGAAGTACCTAGTCCATCAAACACAACATATACCTTCTCATCCCATATGACCAAAGTATACTTAGGAGGAGAAGATCTTGAATTAGAGAAGGATAGGGTAGAGGAGGGTTGGTTTTATGCTTGCATCTATACTTCTAAATGCAAGGTATAGGCCTAGATGGGCACCACTTCATTTGGTATTATTATGAATCATTAAGAGATTCCCTCAAAATAAGTATTGGAAAAATGATCATTTGGGTTTTAGTAGTACCATCTAATAGAGTCCTTCACATAATTATTTTGTATGGGATATATCTCCCCAGTGGGGTTAGGAGGTATTTTTTATAGTAATATTGTAACAAGTATATGTTATCTGCTAATCATGGTTCTAAATCTAATTAGCATCCTTATTATACTTGAATTGGGGTCATTGGTACTTGTTAGGAGGAGGTTTATAGCCCTGATTTTTTGTTAGAAAGTGTTGGATGTGTCTCATTCTTTGTCGAAAAATAATTGTATGACAGGCACTGCAATGTAAAAGACAACGGGAAGGGGGGTCTGGGGGGACCGAAGGCCCCCAAGGACCCCCGACTATGGTAAAGGTGCTTATGTAAAGGCGACAGTCTGGGGGGGTCAGGGGCACCCTCGGATATGGCAAAAGCGATAGTTGTCGGTGCAGCCGACGCCAAATTTTTATAGCTACTTTAATCGCTACTTTTATCGCTACTTTTACTGCTGCTTGGAGCGACCCCCGGGATTCCCATGGTTGGTGGGTGGTTGGTGGGTGTGGGTGGTTTAGCCCACGGTGTTGTATCCATGGTACCCTAATACCACTTGGTGGTTTAGGGTTGTAAGATTTTCCTTATATAATTATTGTAATGTCCCATTTTTGGGTAACGAGAGAGAATAATATATCAAGGAGGATAGAATCTTGTTTTCTGGACTAGCCTAAGTTGGGTGAACTAGGGTAAATCTTGTGTGTTATATGTGCATTGAATGGTGTTATTATTTCCTTAGTTATTATTTTTGCATTCTTTCTAGAATATGTTTATGTAAATCTCTTCATTTGGTATCAGAGCCAAGTTATAAGCCATAGGGGGATGCATTTATTGCTAGGGTTTAAATCTATTTGAAGAAGATCTAGGGTTTCTAGGAATGAGAGGAAACCTATTATGGAGTGGGAGTTACGTAGAAGGAGTTTGAAGGAAAAATGTTAGGAAATCATTCAAGGATAGAGATCAAGAAATTTGACGACAAAATTTTTGAACTATGGAAGTTAAAGATGGAAGATATGCTCATCGACAGAGATCAGTGGGCTGCTATTTTAGAAAAAACAAAACCTACGGGTACTTTTGATGAAGATTGGGAGAAGATGAATCGGAAAGCAAGGAGTTTGATTCGACTGTGTCTTGTAGATTCGGTGCTCATCAATGTTTCGAGAGAAGCTATAGCAAAGGATCTTTGGGAGAGGTTAGGGGCTTTGTATCAATCGAAGTCCCTAGTGAATAAATTATTCCTCAGAAAGAAACTGTACAATATTAGGATGCATGATGGGGATTCGGTTGCAGATCATATGAATGCATTCAATACAGTGGTAAGTCAACTAACATATGTAGAAATTAAGTTGAGTGAGGAAGATAAATGCATTACTATGTTATTCTCTTTACCAGATTCATGGGATAACTTAGTAGTAGCAATTGGTAGTACAACTTCATCCACATTGAATTTTGAAGATATAGTGGCATCTCTATTTTCTGAGGATATGAGGAGAAAAGCCATGGAGGGCACATCTAAGGAAGCCCTAACAGTGAGAGGGCATGCCAAGGAGAAGGAAAAATCTAGATATGGTGATAGGTCTAATTCTAAAGGTAGATCCAAGTCTCAGGGGAAGTTTGAGAGAAAATGTTGGAATTGTGGCAAGCCTGGTCATATGAAGAAGGATTGCAGATCAAAGAAAGCTGAGTCTAGAAAAAAGTCTGATGAATCAACTTCCATAGAGATGAATAAATCCATTGATGAAGCAGGGGATGTATATCTGGCATCCTGCTCATCGTGCTCCACACGATCAGATAAAAATGATTGGTTGATTCATACTGGTGCCTCTTTTCATATGACTCCTCATAGAGGGTGGTTCAGTGAATATGAAAGATATGATGGAGTGGAGGTACTGTTGGGAGATGATTCACCACTTAGAATCATGGGTTGTGGAAGAGCGAAAATATTGTTGCAGGATGGTAGGGTTAAGACCCTACCAGGTGTGATGCATATTCTAGGACTTGCTAGAAATTTGATTTCGATAAGCAAAATGGCCGATGTAGTAGTGAATGTCATTTTTGGCAAGGATTCATGCAAAATGGTTCGTGGATCAATGGTGTTGGCAAGGGGAGTTCGGATTGGCACATTGTATAAGTTGTTGGGAAGCACTATGACAAATGAGTGCAATAGCTCAACTGTTCCTGAGGTTGAATCTAATAAAATCTTAGCACTCTGGCATCAAAGGATGGGGCATATTGGAGAAAAGGGATTGCGTACCATGTACACAAAAGGTATGGTTCATGGCATCCCTAATTACTCAATGTCTTCCAAGTTCTGTGAACATTGTATTTATGGTAAACAAAATCATGTTATTTTTCCATCTGGTGCCACAAAATCTAGTGGGGTACTAGATTTGATTCACAGTGATATTTTTGGTCCTATTCCTATACTATCTCTTGGAAAATCACGGTATTATGCTTCCTTTGTTGATGATTTTTCAAGATATGCATGGATTTACTTTCTTAAGAGAAAATATGAAGTGTTTGATAAATTTAAGGAATTTAAAGCACTTGTTGAGAATCAAACTAATAAAAGGATTAAGGTGTTGAGGTCTGATAATGGAGGGGAATATTGTTCTAATATATTTGAGAAATTTTGTAAGCAATGTGGTATTGTAAGACATAAGACTACTCCATATACACCTCAACAGAATGGAGTTGCAGAGAGATTGAACAGATCACTAATGGAGAAGGCTATAAGTATACTTAGTGGTGCAGGTTTGGCATAGGAATTCTAGGTAGAAGCAGTGAGTGCAGCATGCTACTTGCAAAATCGGTCTCCTATATCAGCATTGTCGGATCAAACTCCATTTGAAGCTCTATTTGGTAAGAAACCATCTATTTCACATCTCATAGTTTTTGGCTGTGATGCATACATGCATATTCCAAAGGAGAAAATAAGTAAGCTAGATAATAAGGCTGTTAAATGTATCTTTATTGGTTATAAATATGGTGTTAATGGATATAAGCTTTGGAATCCAAAAACTAAAAGTACAGTGTATAGTAGAGATGTGGTATTTAGGGAGATGATCAGTGATTCCAGGAAGGTAGTTACAAAAGAGGAACCTAAAACAGTCCAATTTGATCTCATGGAAAACTATCAGACATTAGAGGATCTAGAAGAGGAGCATACAGATGAGGAAATGGAAGAGGAGCATACAGGTGAGGATCTGGAAGAGGATGAAGAAGAGGTTCATACACCTATGGTAAGGAGATAAACATGGGAAAGGAAGCAACCTAAAAGGTACAGTCCATATGCTTTTCCTACTTCTTTTGTACTATCTACTGATGAAGATCCTAGAACAGTTAGAGAAGTTGTTAATTCTGGAGAGGAAAACCGTTGGGAAGAGGCCATGGATGAGGAAATGATGTCCCTGAAAAAGAGGCCAAGTGGTAGGAAAGCAATAGGTTGCAAGTGGATCTTTAAGAAGAAGCAGAATGTTGAAGGTAAAGTGGAGAAATATAAAGCTCGTCTAGTTGCTAAAGGTTTTTCCCAGGTTGAAAGAATTGATTATGGTGAATTTTTTTCTCCTGTTGCAAAGCTAACATCAATTAGATTTATGTTAGTTGTGGCTACTGCATTTGATCTTGAAATAGAACAGGATGGATGTGAAAATCGCATTCCTTCATGGAGATTTGGAGGAAGAAATCTATATGAGGCAACCTGAAGGTTTCACTGTTGCAGGAAAGGAGGATCTAGTATGTAAGTTAAATAAATCATTGTATGGACTGAAACAATCACCTAGAATGTGGTACCAAAAATTTGATACTTATGTTTTAGGAATTGGTTTTTTTCGTAGCAATGTTGATCACTGTGTGTATTCAAAGAAAATTGGTAATGTAATTGTCATTATAGTTCTTTATGTTGATGACATGTTACTAATTGGAAATAGCAAGAAACTGGTCAGGGAAGTAAAGTCTCAGTTGGCATCATAGTTTGACATGAAGGATCTTGGCCCTGCAAATTTTATATTGGGTATGCAAATAAAAAGAGATCGCTCTAACAGAAAGTTGTGGCTGGATCAGAAAAAGTATGTTGAGATAGTGTTGAAAAGGTTCAATATGCAGGATTGCAAACTAGTGAAGGTACCTATTTCTTTAGGTGAAAAATTGTCTGTTGAACAATGTCCAAAAATAGAAGAAGAGGTAGAGGAAATGTCACATATTCCTTATGCAAATGCTATAGGTAGTTTAATGTATGCCATGGTTTGTACTAGAGTAGACATTGCCCATGAAATGGGAGTTTTGAGTGGATATATGTCTAAACCTGGTAAAGAGCATTGGACTGCTGTGAAAAGGGTTTTTAGATATTTGCATGGCACATCTGAATTTTCAATCTGCTATGGGGGTACAAGTAAATAAAATAGACACTTGGATATAGAAGGGTTTGTTGATGCATGTTGGGCTGGAGATCTGGACAGGAGAAGATCTACTAGTGCTTATGTATTCAATTTGTTTAGAGGGGCCATTAGTTGGATGAGCAAGAGGCAGACTGTTGTTGCTCTTTCAACTACTGAAACTGAGTATATGGTAGCCACTGATGTAAGTAAGGAATCTGTATGGCTGCAAATACTATGTGCTAAAATTGGGTTCTTTCAAGGAGCTATGAAGATAAACTATGATAGTCAGAGTGCCATATTTTTGGCAAAGAACCCTGCTTACCATTCAAGAACGAAGCACATTGATACAAAGTTCCATTTCTGCAGGGACATGCTTGAATAGAGGAAAGTGTTGCTGGAAAAGGTAGACACCAAGGAAAATGTTGCAGATGCTTTAACCAAGGTTGTAAGCACTAAAAAGTTTAGATTTTGTACAATTTAAATGGTTCTGGCAAAGTATTCAACAAGTGGGAGATTGTTGGATGTGTCTCATTCTTTGCCGGAAAATAATTGTACGACAGGCACTATAGCGCAAAAGACGACGGGAAGGGGGGTTTCAGGGTGGCTGGAGGCCCCCAAGGACCCTCGACTATGGTAAATGTGCTTACGTAATAGGCGACATTCCATGGAGGTCAAGGGCCCCCTCGGATACAGCGAAAGCGATAGTTGACGGCGTAGCCAACGTTGAATTTTTATCGCTACTTTTATCGCTACTTGCAGAGCGACCCTCGAGATTCCCACAGTTGGTGGGTGGTTTGTGGGTGTGGGTGGTTTAGCCCATAGTGTTGTATCCACGATACCCTAATACCACTTGGTGGTTTAGGGTTGTAAGAGTTTCCTTATAAAATTATTGTAATGCCACATTTTTGGGTAACGAGAGAGAATAATATATCAAGGAGGATAGACTCTTGTTTGTTGGACTAGCCAAGTTGGGTGAACCAAGGTAAATCTTGTGTGTTATATGTGCATTGAATGGTGTTATTATTTCCTTAGTTATTATTTCTACATTCTTTCTAGAATATGTTTTTGTAAATCTCTTCAGAAAGGAGGTTTTAGATTATTTTGATATTAAAATCCCTAGGAATTTTGCTATATCTTAAGGACCATGCCTTTGTTATTTACCATTCTCAATATAGTTTTACTTCATCCAACTCAAAAGGGTAGGGGCTTGTAGAGGGATGATTACGAGTGGGAATAGGGGCTAGGACTGTGATTAGGTCTTCAACTAGAGTTAGCTAAAAGGTTGTAGGATATAAAATAGAGGAGGCTGAGATGGTGGTTGGTCATTCAAAAATAGGGGTATCAGGGGTTGGAATCTATTATCTTTTGATGATATATATTAAAGTAAATGCAACCACAAGATGTAAAATAAGCAAGCAATATTACCTATATGATAATGGCTATATAATATGTAGGAAAACTATATGAGAAACTTCTACAATAACTTAGAAAATAACCATTAATGAAAGCTCACAAAAATAGTAGAATGTAATATGATGGAGAACATGAACACTCCAAAAATATATGAAGGATCGACATTGTACTCATGACAATCTAACTAGCTAGTAATTCGACTTCTACTTCACTCTCTAAAATACCTATATATAAGGAGATATATCCCTTGGTCTTTCATCTACCCATGAATCTTCATCTACCTAACCTATGAATCATTTACATGTGGGCTACATGCACATTTATATCATTGCACATTCTAAAACTTGTGCATTTATTACATTGCATGAGGTTAATACTCAAACCTTAATCTAATACAAACTCCTACTCTAGTTATCTACCCAAGGTGGTACAATGGCATATACCAAATAATATAATATATTCCAATAGGAGTTAGCCTTCCTATATAAATGAGCTCATTATTAGCTTAAATGTCTATCCCATTGGCCATTGGCAAGTATTTTCCATCCCCTAGACTTTGCCATCATGGAAATTTTAAAATTTAAAGCTTTTAGATAATATATGAATGCCATACTTGGGGGAGGTCAAATTTAATTCATGGTTCTATACTAGGTTTTATGAAACTAATATTTAAATAATCCATTGTTGTGGGTGCTCTTTTAATTATTGTTAGATTCTCTAGGAGAGATACTCCATTAGTTTTCTCCCTAAATCTATCAGCCAACAAGTCAATGAGTTGATCCCAATTGCAAATTCATTATGGAGCAAGACTTATGTACCATTCTTTAGCCTTACCTCTAAAAGTTACCACTAGCAAACTTAGGATTACATTTTTTTCTTCAATATTACACATAGTGTACATGTTGGTCATATGATCCAGAAGCTCAATTGGTATAGTTGCATCTTATTTGGTAAATTAAGGTAAGGATTTTAAGTCTAAGCCCTAGATTAGATCCCATGTGTCTGGAGGGATAGGTGGAATCAAGGGGTCTCTACCATTCCAGTTTGAATACCTTCTATGAGCTTGATTTGGTGGTATGACCATGTTTTGATGTCTATATTTTCTCCTTCTTTGAATTGTACTTAGATATGGAGCCAACACTTGAGGATTTGAAGTTGTAAAGAACCTAGTTGTAGGTCAAGCACTCAAATTTTTGGATCTTTTATTTTTAGGGGAGTCACTAGGTGAAATTTTAATATGCTTCAACAAGCTGAGAAACTAAGATTTTCATAAAAATATTAGTCTAATATTTATCTAGGTTGCTCTTTCCAAGTATTCTTCTTTAGTGGATTTTCCAAGTGAATTTTAGGTTCCTTAGAAAGTAGATAAGCTAAGGCCTTCACCAAAATATCAACCTAATGCACGATTGGTCTTGTTGAGTGGAAATTTTGCCCAATTGCAAAATCCCCATCATAGTTAGGATTTTAAAATAAAACCCTCTCTTGTAAAGAAATAAACATTTCTCCAAGGTTCCTTCTCTTAATGTGTGTTTGTGTGTTATAAAAATATATCAAATAAGTGCTTATAATACCTTAGTTATTTACAAATAACTATTAACAAGGGGTCTGTGTTGGTAATATTTTATGATGCTATGCAAGTGATTATTAATGAAAATTAATGAAATGATGAATGAATTTGATATTCAAACATCTAAGAAAAATAATCCAAATGATTAAACCTTCAAATATAATATCCTTTGAAATAAATAATAAATTAATCCCCCCATTTAATGAAATTAATTTTCATTAAGGGAAATTAATCTATATGTTTTGAAAATAATGGCCTTTTGACTACCATATAAATAACTACCTTTAATGAAATTAATTTTCATTAACGTAAGTTTATTTATAGCTTGAAAATAAAAAATTATAAAATTATAAAATTCATTGAAAACGTGAACTTTATGAACAATTTTATAATTTTAAATTTTCTCCGAACCAAAACCGAAATTGCTTTAAATAACCAATGTATATAAATATTAATTATAAAGTTTGTGACTTTATAATATTAAAATTAAGATTCATATGATCTTTCCATTAATATAATACTTATTCATCCAAATATCAATTAAATTAAATATTTGGAAAATGAATAAGCATAAGACCCTAATTATAAAGTTTCAACCTTTATAATATGAATTAGGGCTTTATAATTTGAACTTTAGAATTAAAATAAAAATCAAAAGAAGGGTAAAAGAAATTAAATAAAACAATAAAGGAGTGCTCCAGGTTGTGAAATAATAAACAAAGATTTACTTGGAATTAAATCCCACCTAATTTAATCAGAAATCTCTCAATAAAATAAAATGGAATGCAATATTCAATGGAAACTTTAGTAATTTGAAATAAATCAAATTTATTAATATTATGGAACACCTTTAATTTATATTCCAATATAATAAAATGATATATTTCACTGATCAAACCTTATAGCGCAATATTCCAAAACAAACCTCTATCACTGGCTTTCTATTATCCTTCTCTATAACCTGGAATATACTTCTCTTCGCGCATCCTTTCAAATATTCCTCTTATTTCCTCTATAATTTTTCTATTTTCTGATCCCTTTCTCAATCCTATCATTCCATATTTAATATTTCTCTTTCGTTTTCAAAACCCGCTCGTAATTCCACTTTTGGTTTTCCTTGTTCAGTTTGCGTAATGATTTTGATAACATATTTTTAAATAATTTGTTCCATCTAGACTTACAATGTTTGAGTCCTAAGATATATTTAAACAATGCTCATTGTTAATTATATTATATTTGTAACACCTTCCACAAATGTACCAAATATTTAATTAACTAATTTATCCCTTTATAATATGTTGTGATATAATTCCCAATAACATCTCTTCTGGCCGCATTCCCTAAAATAAATTTATTTATACGAATGAATTCTTTGCACACTTCTCCTAAGTTTTCATTTTTTATTTAGGCATGGTTCCTCCCCAATGCCGTATTATCCTATGTGATCACTATACTGAATATAAACCCAACATCATCCCAATAAGCATTTTCCCTATATTGCACTATTTGATTCTCGCCATCATACATGATATCTACCCAATATGGCCACTGTTGCTTCGGTATGTGTTGGATATCCTATGCTAATTAACCATTGCCTCTATGAAATCCTGGTTGAATCCAAGAAAGCTATTACCAAGTATTTGTACATGAAGGATCTTATTGAGAGCAAATTTCTTCGAACCATGACCACCAAAAGGACACTATGATTGAGACTCGCACACATACAATAAATTAATATTGATATCGGCCTCACCAATGGTTGTAATATTGTAAAGATGATAGCTAAACAAACTAACAATCAAATTTCTAATTATATCCTCCAACTAGAGTGACAAGATCCTTAGTGCTAGGGCCTTTGTCTAAGAATTTCTGCTTCAAAATGTCAACCAAGTCCCTCACTATCCAAAATAAAAATTTGCTATCCACAAAATCAATCTTCTTTTATAGCACCATGTTGAATCATCATTGTCCCAAAATTTATGTCATAGCAGTACCCGCATCATTTGTCGTAGTTCCTATACCCATATCCAAAGTGTATTGCCACTATGATGACACCCATGTTTGGTTGTTGCCATAGGCTCCACTATACAACCATGTCAGATATCTCACAACCACCTATTACATTCGGTAATTTTCTATGTCCAGTAACTACCTAACACCTCACATTACACTATTGAATCTTCACATCCTTAACCTTCTCACACAATCAAACCTATGACATGATGGACTTTCAATATGAAAACACAAGGAATTTATCAGTTTTTTGAATTAAACCATTTAAATCCTACTACTTACACGACAATCCACATCCTAGGTGATTTACCAAATACCTTCGTCATTGACATGCTACCATCATTGTACGTATGACTTATTACCAAACTTTTACACCCAAGTTTAGGCAATGATATAATGATGTTAAATCCAATCAAGTTCCTCCATTGCGCATTGAAGATCCAAATATCGCTGTGATAGCATCCTCACCACAAATCTCCTATAGATACCTCCACATCTGCATTGATAAATTTTATTTTTGTAACTCTTCATCATCAAGTTTTGTAAATGACATCGATGACCATGGTTTGAAATGGGGTAATAATTGCTGCCCGCATCTTCATTAACTTGTACTCTATCCAGTTTTATACATGTCGAATTATGCACCAAAAATGATTCATGTTCAAATTGTTGTGTCCACGATTTTTTACCTTTCTTTCTACATGTACCATGATGTTGATTATTTTCTTTGATTTGATTTACAATGTATTTGACTTTCTTTGTGAGTTTTGTCATAGTTAAATCCATAATCAGATGCCTAATTGGAGAGTAGATATCTGCTACATTTCCATATTAGTTTTCCAACTATCAGCTATCCCGATAAGTTTTTCCGTTCGGGTAATCTGCATTTGCTATATATAAGCATTATCAACCATGATTTGTTATATTTATCATCACGAAACAACTCGCCTTGTGTATTCAAACAACACCATTATCCCACATGTATTGGATTGGATATAATGGGTATTTCATAATCAAATATGCTCACCATGCAATCAGATGAGCTATTCACATAACACACACCTCTTATAAACTAATCACCTCCAAAACAACTTAAAATGTTGATCGTCACCTGTCAACATGGTCAACATGACAACTCAACATTACACGTCTCAGGAATCATGTTGGCAAAGTGTTAACCACCATATTAATCTATTTCAAAAATCGCGCTTGGTGTCCGTGACAAGCCTCGCGAAATAAAATAAAAATATATTTTAATTAAAATTTCAAAATAAAAATATTTTAATTAAAATTTCAAAATAAAAATATTTTAATTAAAATTTCAAAATAAAAATATTTTAAATTAATTTAAATATATTAAATTATATACTTTCCTTTTATAATTTAAAATATTTGAATAATTTAATAAAAATTAAAACTAAAATAAATTTAAATTTAAATTTTGAAATACAATGTTAAACTCCATCAAAACTTAAAATAAAGCATACAAAGAATTTATTTTAAACAACCAAATAAAATTATAAAACTTAAAATTTCAAAAAATTTCTATGGATCTCCAAATTTGGGGCATTGTGAATATGGTCACAACAAATGGTGACTCTGTTGGAAAATGTTCCTAAACATTTTGGACTCAAGAACCCAACTCTAAAACTAACAAAACTCAAAATTAGACAAATGAGCACCAATAATATCCAAAGAATGTGAATAGATAAGTTCAAACTGAAACAACTAAAACATTTGCTTCTGCTCAATGTGTGGTCTGTGATTCATTTATTTTCTTGATACTATCCAGATTTAAATTATTAGTTTTGTAGTTAGGCTATAAAAATTTACTCTTTTAAGTGCACTTTTGCATTGCTCTCTTCAAGATATTGCTCCACTTCCAGCCACGCGTTTAACCCCGATAGAGGTTGTCTGAATCACCCAAGTCTTAGATGAATTTTGATTTTGCTTCTTTTCTTTATTTTAGTCTAGACCTAGCTCCACTACCAGTCAGGTGTCTATAGCCCCGATGAAGGTTATCTAGACTGTGGTGGCTAATTTGGCTTTACTTTCTATTATATTTGCTTTTCTTGCATTTTATTCAAGCTTTATATTGCTTTTGCAAAATTCACCTGTCACTTAGGTTAGAGATCAAGTAAGGCTGAAATTGAATTCATTGTATTTTCACCTTCACCTACAAAACTAATAATTTCATCCTTCAAGATTTCAAGGAATGTTATTTTAATGTGTTGCAGTATTTGTGAAGATTTTGCAAAATGATTTCAATGCTCCAAATTTTACTATCTTAGTCCAAATTCATAAAGATACACACTAAACATCTCACTTTTTTTTTCTTCAAGTTTTGCACACTTTCAAAATAAGTAATTTTGTCTTGAATGACCCAAGAACAAATACCAAATGAAATCATCAAATGTTTAGTGTCCATATAACAACTACCTCAATCAAGAAACAACACAAAAACTACAAAACTTTAAACAACAAAATGATAACCTGAACTGAAATCCAAAATTTGGCATAAGCCAATTTTATTGCAAACCAAAAATGGAAACACATCAAAATTTCACCAAAAACCATAAACATCAACAAAAGCAAATAACAAAATTTCACCAAAAACCATAAACATCAACAAAAGCAAATAACAAAATTTCATGAAACAACAAATTATGTACAAAATAAAACAAAAACCCAAAAAGCTATTTGTAAATATACATTATATACAAGACGATACTAGATTTATGCTATCACTTCCCTGGATTCCACACACGATTGACACACTATAAAAGACATATATTGTTATATGCATGCCAAATATTATACAAATCCAACCAAAAGAAAATAAGGCCAAACAATATAACAAATTTCATTTTGCCTTTCTCATCCCACCAATTTGATTCAAGTTTATAAACAATTCCATGTTTAGGATTTGATGCATTAAATTTACCATTGAATACATGATTTTCAATATATTTTGCTTATTCAATAAGATGCAACTTTCAAAATCTGATTTTTCACTTTGACTTAAATTTTCATTTTCATAAGCATATAGGACTTCTTTCAAATAAGAGGTTAATTCTAAAAATTTTAAAGCAAAGTCATCATTTATGTCTTTAGGCCAATCATACTCATGCAACAATTTGCAAGAATCTAGGATATTTAAAAAAAAAGAATCATTATAGTTTTGTATCGTAAATTGAATTGTTAGTTGTTGATGAATTTGGTTCAACAACTCAAGCATATCTACTTTTATTGCATTTAACAAAGAAATTTTATTTGTGGTATGAATAGGAATCCATTCTAGTTCTTCATCAATATCCAATGGCATTTCATCATAAATAACATCTGAATCCAATAAATAATTATGCAAATGTTTACCTGATTCTTGAATGTTTAAACACAAAGGATAAGATTCTACCTTTTGTACACTCTCATTTACCACTACTTGATGAGCCATTATAGTCTTTTATTTCTCTTCATGGTCTCTATCATCATAATTTTGTATCTTTACCTTCATCAATGACCTATTTTTCAAAAACTGCAAAATTAGGCACCCAATTAAACATATGCCCATCCTTTTAAAACCATACATCTTGTTGATCAAGCAAAACAACATTTTTATTTGGCTGAATAGAAAATTCTAATTTGTTGTTAACCACCAATGGTGAATATTTATTTGAATCTTCATGATAATCATAGGAATTTGCACCCAAATTTTTAATATTTGAGAATGAAAGAGAAGATTTTACCTCTTCCTCATCTAAAATAGATGAATCGAAAGAAGCATTTACCATTTATTTATTTTCTATTGCAGCAAGGTGTTCCACAAACCCATATTTAAAATGATCAACCTTTGGAACATTTTCTATGTCTACTAATGGCTTGACATTTATTAATTGAACTGAAATTATAAAATCTTCATATAAAGTAGAACTTTTAGCATCTTGCATATCAAAGGAAATAGTAATTTCATCAGTAGGAGTATGAGAAAATAATGATTTACCATACATATCCCAACCATTATAATAATTCTCTTCTAAATTTGAAGGGTGATATCCTATCGTGTCTTCGAACAACATATGATCTTTTGGCTGTATAAGAATTGCAGGTTCTTCATGCAAGATATCAACTTTAGTGTCCTGCATATAATATGAAGAAACAATTTTATCAGAAGGCATAAAAGAAACACATTTCTCATATCTTCCCCAACCATTATAATAGTTATCTTCTATAGCTAAAGGGTGAGATTCAACCATATCTTCTATGCAATCTTCAGATATATCTATAGATTCCTTTTCAAATTCACCTTCATCAATCTCTTGAGGTGAAGACCTACTGATTTCTTGCTATATGGGTATTGTAGAATCCCTAAGTGAGACAAAGATTTTAGTTTCCTGCACATGAACTGAGATAAAATATTCTTTAGAAATTATGAAATAAGTGAATGATTCTTCTTCATTGTCAGAAATAAGGACATCATTATATTTTTGAAACACTTGGTGAAATTCCATCTCTTCTTTTATGACATTTTCAGATTCATCTTCAAATTCATTTTTTTAATTTCAAAAAATTCATCTTTCTCAGATTCATCCTCCTCAATTTCAAAGAATTCATCTTCCTCAGATTCATCCTTTGGTGAGACAAGGGTTTCTTCAGTGGGATCAATTTATGTATTTTGTTTTATAAGATTATCCCAATACTCCTTTGTGAATAATGGCTCTAATTCAATTTCTATATTTTGATTAATTTGATCGTCACAATGTTCATTGATGGGTATTGAATCTCAAACCTACACCCCATTCTTGATATCTAAGGTAGTTGTGACATTTGGACCATCAATTTTATCATGTTGATTAGACATCATTTTATTCAAAGGTGTTAGATGGGATGAGTGGTATTGGTTGGAATCCATAACTCCTGACAAACAGTTCATCATAGAAGAAGATTGTGTCTCAACCTGACTCATTTGTGAAATTTTATTGTGAGCTTTAGGTCTAAGTTTGTATAGTTGATCCATATTGACACCTTGAGAAATCAACTGTTGTTCAAATTCCACTTCCTCATTGTAAGCTCTAGGCAATGATGTAATTTTAAAATATTTCTCCAAAAATATAGAAATAACGTGATCTAAGGCAACCATGTATATTTGAGTAGCTCTTTATTCTGAAATGATATAATGTATCCCCACCTCAGTATACAACCTATAAAATTTATCATTAAATAATCTCATGGGTTTATTAACTTTTTTACGAATAGAGACAAATTGATTTAACATCATAACTGGGTCAGCCAACTTTCCAAAATATTTGATAAATGCTTCTTCTAGTTTAGCCCAAGAAGTGGTAGAACTTACAAGTAAATGTAGGAACCACTCAAACGCAACTTCATCCAATGGGTAAGAAAACAATATGCAAGGAACATCTCCTTGCATAAGCTGCAAATGAATTAACACGCTCTTGTATCTTTGAATATGTTCCCTAGCTTGATCCACATCATGCCTAAACCTAGGTAAACAAACTTTTACACCTTCAAAAATTTGATGAATAAGCATGTTTAAATTGCTATAATAATCACCTATCCAAGATGCAACTCTTTTATTTAATGAAGTAAACAATGCCATTAGTGAACTTTAAAGAACACAACTTTAATGCCAATATTATTAGTCAAAGAAATATATCTTGCAAATAAGCATGAAATGACTAAAAATTAATTGAAATATATGCATTAATTAAACCTTGGAATTAAATAACATCCTTCAATTTGCAAACGTATATATAATTATTTTTAAAAACTCGAACTAAATTTGAACAATTTCAAATGCTAAAAATTAAAAATATTACCTTTCAGGCCCTGCTAGCACCAATTCTATTGAGTGGAAATTTTGCCCAATTGCAAAATCCCCATCACAGTTAGGATTTTCAAATGAAAACCCTCTCTTGTAAAGAAATAAACATTTCTCCAAGGTTCCTTCACTTAATGTGTGTTTGTGTGTTATAAAAATGTATCAAATAAGTGCTTAGAATACCTTAGTGATTTGCAAATAACTATTAACAAGGGGTTTGTGTTGGTAATATTTTATTATGCTATGTAAGTGATTATTCATGAAAATTAATGAAATGATGAATGAATTTGATCTTTATATTGCTTTAAACATGAAATAAAAATAATCCAAATGATTAAACCTTCAAATATAATATCCTTTGAAATAAATTATAATTAATCTCCCCTTTGATGAAATTAATTTTCATTAAGGGAAATTAATCTATATGCTTTGAAAATAATGGCCTTTTGGCTGCCATATAAATAACTACCTTTAATGAAATTAATTTTCATTAAGGTAAGTTTATTTATTGCTTGAAAATGAAAACTTTTAAAATTATAAAATTCATTGAAAACATGAACTTTATGAACAATTTTATAATTTTAAATTTTCTCCGAACCAAAACTGAAATTGCTTTAAATAACCAATGTATATAAATCTTAATTATAAAGTTTGTGACTTTATAATATTAAAATTAAGATTCATATGATATTTCCATTAATATAATACTTATTCATCCAAATATCAATTAAATTAAATATTTGGAAAATGAATAAGCATAAGACCCTAATTATAAAGTTTCAACCTTTATAATATGAATTAGGGCTTTATAATTTGAACTTTAGAATTTAAAATAAAAATCAAAAGAAGAGTAAAAGAATTTAAATAAAACAATAAAGGAGTGCTCCAGGTTACGAAATAATAAACAAAGATTTACTTGGAATTAAATCCCACCTAAATTAATCAGAAATCTCTCAATCAAATAAAAATGGAATGCAATATTCAATGAAAAATTTAGTAATTTGAAATAAATTAAATTTATTAACATTATGGAAAACGTTTAATAAATATTCCAATATAATAAAATGAGATATTTCACTAATAAAACCTTATAGCACAATATTCCAAAACAAACCTCTGTCACTGGCTTTCTATTCTCCTTCTCTGTAACCTGGAATAGACTTCTCTCTGGGCGTCCTTTCAAATATTCCTCTTCTTTCCTCTATAATTTGTCCACCATCCAACCCCTTTATCAGTCCTATCATTCTATATTTAATATTTCTCTTTTGTTTTCAAAACTCGCACGCAATTCCACTTTCGGTTTTCCTTGTTCAGTTTGCGTAACGATTTTGATAACACATTTTTAAATAATTTTTTCCATATAGCCTTCCAATATATGAGTCCTAAGATATATTTCAATGATGCTCATTGTTAATTATATTATATTTGTAACCTTCCACAAATGTGCCAAATGTTTAATTAACTAATTTTTCCCTTTATAACATGTTATGATATAATACCCAATAGCATCTCTTATGATCGCATTCCCTAAAACAAATTTATTTATACGAATGAATTCTTCACACACATATCCCATATTTTCATTTGTCATTTAGGCATCGTTCATCCCCAACACCGTATTGTCCTATGTGATCACTGTACTGAATCTGAACCCAACATCATCCCAATAAGCATTTTCCTTGCATTGCACCATTTTATTCTTACCATCATACCTGATATCTTCCCAATATGGCTACCGTTGCTCTAGTATGTATTGGATATCCTAAGCTAATTAACCATTGTCTCTGTGAAAGCTTGGCTGAATCTAGAAAAGTTATTGTTGAGTATTTCTGCATGAAGGATCTTATCAAGAGCAACTTTCTTCAAACCGTGACTACCAGAAGGACACTTTGAATGAAACTCACACACATACGATAAATTAATCATGATATCAGCCTCACCAATGGTTATAAAATTGTAAAGATGATAGCTAAACAAACTAACAATCAATTTTTCCAATTATATATCCTCCAACTAAAGTAACAATATACTTAGTGCTAAGGCCTTTGTATGAGAATTTACGCTTCAAAATTTCAATCGAGTCCCTCACTATTCGACATCGAAATTCGTTGTCCACAAAATAAATCTTCTTTTATAATACTGCATCGAATCATCATTGTCCCAGAATTAACATCGTAGGAGTACCCACATCATTTTTTGCAGCTCCTATGCCCATATCCAAAGTGTACTTCCACTGTGATGACACCCATGTTCAATTGTTGCCATAAGCTCCATTGTACAACCATGTCAGGTATCTCACAACCACCTATCCGATAATTTTCTACATCCAGTAACTACCCGACACCTCACATTACACTATTGAATCTTCACATCGTTAACCTTCTCGTACAATCAAACCTGTGACGTGATGGACTTCCAATATGAAAACACAAGGAATATATTGGATTTTTGAATTAAACCATTTAAATCCTACTACTTACATGGCAATCCACATCCTAGGTGATTTACCAAATGCATTCATCATTGATATGTTGCCATCGTTGTATGCCTAAATTATTACCTAGCTTTTACACCCAAGTTTAGGCAATGATATAATGATGTTAAAACCAATCAAGTTCCTCCATGGTGCATTGAATATCTGGATATCACTATGATAGAATCCTAACCACCAATCTCCTATAGATACCTCCACAACTGCGTTAATAAATTTTATTTCTGCAACCCTTCGTCATCGAGTTTCATAAATGGCACCAATGACCATAATTTGAAATGAGGTAAAAAATGTCGTTTGCATCTTCATTAACTTGTAATATATCAAGTTTTATACATATCAGATTGTGCACTAGAAATGATTCACATTCAAACTGCTGTGTCCATGAGTTTTCATATTTATTTCTACGTGTACCATGATGTTGATTCTTTTATTTGATTTTATTTTTAACGTCTTCGAATTTCTTTGTGATTTATTTCATAGTTAAAGCTATAATCATATGATCAGATGCCTGATTGGAGAGTAGATATCTACTACATTACCATGTTAGTTGTCCAACTATTAGCTATCCCAAAAAATCTATTCGTTTGAGCAATCTGCCTTTTATATATCTAAGCATTATCAACCATGATTTGTTATCTTTATCATCACAAAATAAGTCACCTTGTGTCTTCAAACAACACCATTATCCCACATGTATTGGATCAGATATAATGGGTACTTCATAACCAAATACGCTCACCATGCTATCGGATGAGCTATTCACATAACACACGCCTCTTATAAACTGATAACCTCTAAAACAACCCAAAATGTTGACCGTCACCTATCAACATGGTCAACATGATAGGTCAACATGACACATCTTAGGAATCATGGTGGCAAAGTGTTAACCACCATCTTAATCCATTTTGAAAACCATGCTCGATGTCCGTGACAAACCTACAAAATAAAATAAAAATATTTTTTAATTAAAATTTCAAAATAAAAATATTTTAAATTAATTTAAATCTATTAAATTATATACTTTCCTTTCATAATTTAAAATATTTGAATAATTTAAAAAAAAAATAAAACTAAAACAAATTAAAATTTAACTTTTGAAATACAATGTTAAACTCCATCAAAACTTAAAATAAAACATACAAAGAATTTATTTTAAACAACCAACCAAAATTATAAAACTCAAAATTTCAAAGTTTATATGTGGGTCCCCAGATTTGGGGTGTTGTGAATATGGTCACAACAAGTCTTGGTCCCATCAGGTGTGCAATTAAACTATTGTTGTGCATGATGGATGACACTTTGGTTCTTTGATTATATTGCTTATAATGTGGGATGAACTGAATGGATTGGTCCCATCGTGCATGCTATTAAACTATTGTCATATCGTAATATCGTAGTCATCCATTGTGATGATCTAATGAACCCAACACTCAGACCTCTTGTAGAGCAATATAGTCAAAACTCCAAAGAGCATGGGATTTGACCCTTAGGATGAGCTACGTGATTTTCTTAAAGGATGACTCCTTATAATATGTGATCTTTAAATATTACCTTCCTAAACTACTCCTACACTATTTGCATTCATCAAGAGAAAAGAGAAGAGAGATAATAGAAAAGTAAAGTCCCAAGCTATGAGAGGTAATGTGCCAAGATCACAAATTCTCTATGCATTAATGGGATGATAAACACTTTGAACCACTCATCAACAACTAAAAGGTGATAACTTTCTTGGTCTAACACAAGTATTCATATGCATAAGACATACACAATAACTAGGATAAAGGAAGAATAGTCATCATTTCTTATATACATCAAATATTTACATACAAATACGCTAGGTCAGAAGGACTCAAATGATATTAATAGCACAACTTAGGGTTTGATTTTAGACTGATACATAAGATAAAACAAAAGGAAAGCTATCCAAGGTGTCAAATATTATACACTTCTTATGAAACCTTTTGATGCTTTACAATAATAGAGAAACTATCATTTCTAGATAAAACTAGGGAGATTTTCCCTCTAGAATTGTGATGGAAATTTTAAAAATTGTCTTTGTTGAATACCAGGACATACCTTCATTGAATTTATCAATTTTCTCAAGGCCTATAGATCTAAAATTGTTAATGCTAAAAATTTTTGGGACTTTGGATGCATAGCTACCATTGCTACTATCAACTACCTCTCCTAGGGATCCCTAAAGACTGAGCAGGAAACTCTTCTATAATCAAGGTTACTAGGCTTAAGGATACTAGTACTCTAGATTCTACTACTAGTGTCTTTAATAAAACAACCACCTCCTTGGAATGTCATGCCTAAGTAACTTTGGAGATTTCTTATTATGGAAGGCAACATTCCTAGATATCAGTTAGCACACTTTTGTATTCGATCTTCTCTTTGTTTCTCTCTACAACTTTGGTTAGCACTATTTTGTGTGCAACACCATGTTGAAATTTTCCTAGAGTTTTGTTTTTTCCCTTTTTTTACACCTCAATGCTTCGTTTTGTGATCCTTTGCACTTTTGAACTTTGGTTCTCGCTATTTTACAATTGGATCCATCTTAGTTTTCCTTTGGAGTTTTGGATAGTTTGATTTTTTTCATGGCTATTTTAAGAAATTGACTAAGGAAGAACATGTTCCCAAGTGTAGTGGGAATCACTATAATATGGTTATACAATATTTGTACTAAGGATGAGACTTTTGAGAGATTTTAGGAGCTCAAAGCACTAGTAGATAATCAGCTAGAAATAAAGATCAAGTATCTTTGAACAAATAGGGGAGATTAGTATATGAGCATTTTTTTTTTCTTTTTTAATTCTTCATGGTATTTCCTATCAAAGGACTATTCATTATATTCTATAGTAGAATGGGGTAGTCAAGAGGAAGAACAAGGTGGTTATGGAGATAGCTCATTACATGATTCATGTTAAGGAGATGTGACATAAATTTTGGAGGGAATTCGTAATGTATGCAACACACATCATCAACAGAGTTCCTACTTAAGTAGTTCAAGGTATGACATCCATTGAGATGTTTACAAGCAAAAAGCCTGACATGTGTCAATATAGTATCTTTCAGTCTTCAACATGGGATCACACTCTTGATTGTGACAATCATACCACCATCCAACTTGTCTACAATATAGTGTTCCATAAATGGACCAAGAAAATTGATATTTGGATGCACTATGTGTGATGAATTTTTGCATGTGGTATGCTTTATCATGTTTTTGTGTTGTCAAAGGAGAAAATAATAAATATTTTGACCAAGGTCATGTTGAGGTACCATTTGTGTGCATGCAAAAGCATCTTGGTGTATGAGAGTTCCCCTTAAGGGGGGCAACTAATAAAGGTCTCTCTCTCTCTCTCTCTCTCTCTCTCTCTCTCTCTCTCTCTCTCTCTCTCTCTCCCTTGTCCATCATTTAGCTTAAGGAGAAATGTTGGAATATGTGGTGGTTAGGCCTCACTTTAGGCCACGATAAATTTTGTATTATATTCTTTGTATATGCCCTTTGGACCCTTGTACACCTTTTACAAGTGAATATTTTGTAATATTTTATTATTTAAAATGAATATCGGTTTCGTAAGCTTGAACTAAAGGCCTCTTGTAATTAAGTATAAATATCCCTGCATACCAACCATTTGGTCATTGGTTGAAATGTATTTTATTTTTCTTTAGTAGATATTTTGGTGTCCATAAACGCCCTCCTATGTTGCGTATTTTTTGTGAGTTATTTTCTATATTTTTGGGTAGTGTATTGATTTTATTCATTTATATAAAGTACTATAAAATACAACACACTACAAATAAACATTTATGCTCCCCTTCATGGCCTTAGCATAATATCCTTTAATCATGGAAGTGTTTTATTTTACCTTTTCAACACAAAAAGCATAGGTGGATATAATTAGGCCCAATTCATAAAATACTTTTTTAAAATTATATATTTATTTTATGTCTTGATCCATTATCAATATAAAACTTTTATATTATATTTCAAGTATCCTATAACTATTCTACTTTAACAATATTGCTTGATCCCTTCAGTTGGATGGTTTAATAAGTACCTAAGGTAAATCATAATTAAGGGGTGGTTATTTGTAATTCCTTCTTCCATTCCATGATTTGTAATTCCTCATTTCATTATTCCAAATTAATTACAAGTGAATATAATGGTGTACTTAGTTTTTTGTTGGTCTATGTAATTCTAAGTTTGGGGTCTTATAAACCAAAAAGTTTTGGATTAAGAAATATCCAAAATTGAGGATGATGTATATACAAATATAATTTTAATTAAATTTTTATCAATCCAACTTTCAAGTATGAAGTAGGTATAACTTGGGAAAAAATATTCCTATATTAAATAAAGAGTTTTGATTGAGTATTATAGCTCAATTTGATGATATTTTCTCTTACACATTGTAAGAGCTTATTTTTTAAAGTAATTGTATTATGCACTATTGATCCCCTTAAATGAAAATTTTGAAGTGGTATATTTGTATATGATATGCTATAATTATTATGGGCTAGCATTTTAAGGTTTGATTGATATTTAATTTATGTAAATGATTGAACAATCCTAAAAATAATGGTCTAATGTATTTTGACAAAGAAATTGTATAGTAAATGATGCTTTGAAAACCTTTCATTAAAAACAAACTCATTTTCAACTTATTTTAATTAAGTTATATTTAAAAAGTAATAATTAATTTAAAATATTCTTCATTGTATTCCAAGTATCAAATTTAAAATTTTGAGCAAAAATCTGGACATATCTTTATGTCATTGATATCCTTTTCAATTTTCATTTAATTTTAACTTTGTTTGAAGAAGCTATAACCTAAAGATTATGAGATTTTATTATAATATTTAATCATATTATTATCACTTAGTCATCATTTATTTACTACCTATACTTCCAAATGACCTTTTATGGATCCAATATGAATCAGATACAATGAATTTAGGAAATATAACTCATAATTATTATATAACATTAAAGGGTGAAAATAAAAGTAAGCTAAAATTTGTCCCCTATCTTATAAACCTTATTGAAATTTCTTGTTATGGTTATCCTCATGAAATAAAAATAAGGCTTAAAATATTTTCAACTCACCTCGTGGTTTTTTAGGAGCTCTAACTAATTCCAAAAGGAAACTTTCTTAGACAAAAAAATCATAATTTGATATCACTCATTTTTTGTAACATTCCAGTTTTTACCCTACTTTGTGTTTGCATTATATAGCTTAAGGTTTGATTTCATAGAGGTAATTATGAAATAAAAATAGATAAAGTATGCTTGGCTAAACTAGGAGAATTTGTTGCTAAATATAAATTGTTAGTGGCATTTAAGGCATTTACTTGGAATGTTTCTTTGTCTCCTTAGTTAGTTGAGAAATTTATTGCTAAGATTGGTTTACTTGGTTAATCAAGATATTTAATTTGTGTTAAGCTTGATTAGTGGATAGCATTAAAGAAGCATTAAATCTAGTGCTATTTTATCCCTAGATTAGTTACAAGTTAATTGTAATTAATTAAGTTAATTAATTTGTTGCTTAGCAATGAAGAAAAGATTAGTTGAAAAATTGGTATGTGTTGGGTTGTGATTGGACCACCTCATTTTCAAAGTTAAAATAAATTCAATTTCTAGATAACATTTATGATGGGCTCATATTCAACAATTTTTAATAATAAAAAAATGGTTAATGGGGGAGGGTGAGTTCCATTATAAATAAAGGCATTTGGGAAGGTTGGAAGAAAGCAATATTTGCAGATTGAGATCAAGGAGTATGCTCTAAGAATTGGATCAAAAACCAAAAGTCTCACATTTTTTGCAAATTAGTTTTGGAAATCTAGAGGTTCCTAGGGAGTATGCTCTCTGGGTTTTACTCAGATCAGAAACTAGAAGGGCCTTATAATTTACCTTAGTTTTCCTCACCTCGTTACTTTGTTGAAAGAAAGAAAAAAGGGCACATGCGAGACAAATAACTGGGAGACTTGCTAGAGCTTGGGTCAGAGGAAGTCAGTGAAAGATCCAGGTCATGATTATGAATTATAGATACCATATAGATAATGAGTATGCTTGATTAAGGAATGAAGAGATAATATAGAAGTAGCCTTATTGTTGTAAGGGATAAAGGGTTTAATGGAGTATAAAGAAAAGTTGTGAATTTAAGAAGTTTGTTGTTCTGCAATTTATGAGAGTTCTTGTTTGAAAATATGGTTTGCATTAGCTTTTTGTAAAAATGTTCTTCTAAAATAACTTTAGAGGTTTTAAGTTTAATGGACCAATTTATAAAGGAACTTATGAAATTGAATATGACTTGATGTGAGATTGTATGTGTAAGGTGGAAGCTTACGTATAGTAGGCACAAGGGCTAAGTCTAGGTTTTACTGTAAAAAAAGAAGAGAGACTCTTGAATGTGTTATAGATAAAGTGGTCTCAAGTTTTATATATAACAATCCCTATTCCATGATCTTGAGTGTAGGTTTACCTTTGGTAAGAGCACTCAAGCTCCCCTTAGAGGACTCTCATATCCTGTGTAGTACATTTTGGGTAGCCATATCATAAACCAAATTATTTGGTTATGGGATGAGGAACAAGAATCACTCTACTTGTAGATATGAAGGTCATTGGTGATGTTTAGATTTGTTTGCCATAGGTATGAAAGCTTGAAATGACATTGATTTTTGGTAAATTAAAACTTAGGATAATTTCCCTAAATGTCTTATAATATCTATATATATATCTAACAATGAAAAACCATAACCATCGATGTTGAGACCCATCTATGACTCAATTTACACCACTTGTCACTACCTGGTTGGTTGCTTAGGGTTTGAGCTCCATATGCACAAACAAAACGCACCTAGGTGTGAGGCTTTGGGAAAGAACTAGGGTCCATGTCACCAAAAGGATTCAGGGAGGCTACCACCTCGAGTAGTGCACTAAGTGCTTAGCCGTTAGGCTAAAGTGCTAGCGCCTAACGTAGACCTTCCCTTGTAGAAATTAAAACCGATGGGAAAAAATTTCCTATCAATAGTAATGCTTTAAGGAAGTGTGATAGAGTTCAGTTAGAGCATGGGTGGTGAAATGAAACAAGGATGTGTGACAAGGTTTGTGCATAGGAATCATAGACCTAAGTTTTGTGATTGTCACTTTGGGTCTTGGATTTGTTATTAAATAAATAAAAAAAAGTTTAAGTTCACCCAAGGAAAATTTATATGGGTACCTTGTCCATTTATGGTATTAAGTTTTGAAATGTTCATGAGTCTATGAATATCTCTAGCCATGAACAATATTAATATGATACAAAAATTTCTCGACGAAATCCAATGCTACATATATGTATATGTCACAATATAAGAAGTTAATTCTAGGTTGAAACTTAGAGTGACTTACATGAAAGGGTATAATCCTTTTTGAAAATATGTGGTAAACATAGTTTGGTCTACTCTTAGAGAGTTTGATTGATTATGATGGATGTTTTTGGCTAAATATAGCAAAGATGCTAGTAGTGGATTCTTTGACATTGAGATTTTATGTTATGAACAAGATTGTTTAAATTTTATTTCTGGATGCTTATGTCTCTTGAGTCTTGGTAACAAAAATATATAATGGTACATTTTACCATACTGTGATTCCAATGCATTATACAAATAGAATCATGTATATGCAATCATGCATGCTAAATTAAGAAACAAAATATTGTGATGGCATAGTCTAACATGGGAGAAAGGATAACTGGGTTGTATTTCTTGGGAAAATATGGGGGTTCTCTGTAGCCATGTCAATGGATGCAGTTAGTATATATTTAAGAGTATTTTTCGATGTGCATCTTTATCTTTAACAGTACGGCTCTAATACAAATGAAGATAAATTGTCTTAACAAGTTTTAAGAATTTAGTTTTAGGTGTGTTTGTCTAGGTATGAGTTTTTTTTATTTTATATTTATAGATATGGTTTTTATTCAACTGATTATTTTGATTGACTTTTCTTTTTTTTTTTTTGTTTTTGCTTTTCTTTTTTCTATTACCTATAATCACCTAAATGGGAGAATATTTATGATTTTTGATCTAATTCACTTTTCTGATCTATCTACTTTGCTCACAAATTCTGGTTTATTTAGAGATCAACTTGTTTTCCATTGTGTTTGTCGATGGCTTTTTTTTTTATTTTATTTTTTTTTTTCCTTCATAAATCTCAAGTCAAAAGCCTTTGTTTTATTGTGGCTTCTTTAGATGCTTTCTTCGATTGTCATTTTGAAATTATTTATTAAAGATACTACATTCTCTTCCGTCATTTGGATAATGCTTCCTATTCGCTCTTTTTTTTATTGTTTTTTTTTGTTTTTTATCTGGTTTATCTTGATCGATTCATGGTCTTATTTTTCATATGGATTTGCTTTTTATTTAAATGAACATAAATGTGTTATCAACTAATATCTTTTCAGTTAAAATAACTATAATATTTAAATAATTGATTAAATTGTTTTCATTTAATTAATTTATTGGTTTTGTAGCATGTTTCTGTGTGATGAAATATGGGATGAAAGGAATGGGAAAAGTTTCATTCTTAGGAAAGTATGGGATTTCCTACTCTTGAATTGTGTTGAATGCTTGGTTGATGAAAAATTGTTTGCATTCTATGGATTACTGTTGCATGGCATTTTGTAGATTAGATATGCATGTTCATAATTTGGATTGTCCTGATCCCGAGTAACCTATCACCTAGTACTGGTTGGACTGAGGCAACTATTCCTGAAGTACCTGATGAACCTGAAAGAGAGTTGAAGACCAGAAGAAGTTGTTATTGTATTCAACTCAATGAGGCTATTGTTGTAACATTAAGAGCTTTCTGCAAAAGAAATGATGTAATAGCTTGTAGGAATTTATGATTCATTGAAAAAGGTTTCATAATGTAACTTTTGAATATCTGATTGTATAGGCTATAATCAATGTAAATCTCTTTGAAGTATTATGTTCTGAAAACAAATTGTTTACCTGATCTAATATATATTACTTGAATTCTCAAGTGGATGCTTTGAGTATGAATGGTTAAATTAGATCTTTATAATTCTGTAAGTACAAATGTGGAAACACATGATGAACATAAACATATCAAATATTATACAAATGAGAGATCTAAATGGTTAATAGTCAATGAGATAAAGTGGTAGACAACATATGCCTACGAGAATCGGTTGGATGATTCCCTTAACAAACCATATGGGGTATGGTTGGTTGGTTAAGCACTACACCTAAAAATATTATATCATTGGAAAACAATGAGTAGTCATCAAGGCATACGCTTAAAGTTAGGTTGAAAGATACCTATGGTTAGGTTGAAAGATACCTATGGTTAAGTTGAATGATACCTATGGTTAGGTTGAAAATATACCTATGGTTGGAACTAGTTTAACTTGGGGTTAAACTTAAAAAGGGAAATGAGCGTTCTAGTTGAAATAGACTAGAAAATTCTCGTTGATCATTATGGGACACTGGCCACTCCCATACACATGGATAAACTCTGATCAAGTTGATTCTTGTGTGGTGCATAGCCTTGGAAACTCATGTGACTACTTATTCAATGGAAAACTATATAAAAGACTCTCATACGTATGTAAGTTTGTAAAAAAAATGATGGTTAGTTTTGGTTGGGTAATTTGGGGTTATTACAGTTGGTATCAGAGCCTAGGTTAGATAGGCACAAAACTCTAAATTTGATATGTAAAGTAAGGATAGAGAAATGGTGTGGATGTAGAAAATGAGCAAGTCTTGCCCCCCATGTTGAACCCCTGGTGAATCATATTGGAAGAGCTAGATGAACCCTCCACTAACGTGGGTCTTAAGCGGTGTACTTGATGCTCTTTTGGGGATCGTACTTGCCATTTGAAGCTCTAAACCAAAATTCTTCCTTACTTAGTCAAGATGTTGATATTCAACTTAAGTCATCATATAGAAAGGAGAAATACTTTAGTAAAGCTAGTAGAGCTAACAAAAAACTTTAGTTAGTATAAGCCTTCGGTATAATATTGTGAACTAACGCATTTCTTTAACCAGGGATTATGCCACCAAAACTTGGTAGTGGAGCAAAGATGCCTCCTCGAAGATCTCGGCTAGCTAGTCTTGATAATTTTGGAGAGGGTCATGTGGGAGAGAGTTCAGGAAACCTTGAGGGGATGGAGAATCTCACAAATCTGGTTTAGAATATGCAAGGTGAGATGTCAACCTATAGAGAGCAGTTGACACAACAGAACAATTTGTTGGAAGTTCTTAGGGAGGAAATTTAGAGAAATAATAATAGGGCACCCAAAGCTCCTATTGAAGCAGTTATGGAAGAACCAAATGACCCTGATCAGGTAGTTAGAACTCGTATTAATGCTAAATTAGAGAAAGACCTGAAGCATGTTAAGGTTAGAAAATTTTTAGGAAAGGAAAGTGGAGATTCTACTGAGTCATGGTTAAATGAACTAGCAATTTACTTCTCTATGAGAAATTACTCCTCAACCACAAAGATAGTCTTTGTCATAGGACTTTTGATAGAAGTTGGGTTGGAATGGTGGGAAACTTACTACAAGGATAAAAAGATAAACATAATTCATTGTGAGTGGGACGTGTTTGAAAAAGCATTTAGAAAGAGATTCCTTACTGAGCAATACTACGCCAGGAAGCTAGATGAGTTTACTCAGCTAAAGCAAAGGGAGCAGTCAGTGGATGTATACTATAGGAACTTCACTAGACTCCTTAAGTACATTCTAGCTTATGAAAATGATGATAAAATGAAGGTGCATCAATTCCTTTCAGGATTAGATCATCAGCTTAGGATCTCTGTCAACATGTTCAAACCCACCAATTTGGAAATTGCATATGATCTAGCTTGTCAAGTAGAGTACAATCACAAAAAGAACAACAATCCCATCCAAGGATTCAAGAAGAACTACCAAGACCCATAGAAAATAAAGTGGAATAATGAGCCAAATCAAAAGAATAAAGAAGGGTTTAAGTTTGGTAAAAGAAATGATGGGTCAACAAAAATATTTAAGAAGAAGTTTCAGTCTAAGGATAGAAACTTTACCAATGCAAAGAAGGCCAAACCCGTGAATCAGGTAGAACCAGCTCCTATTGAAGGTAAGGAAAAATTAGTTCAAGGTTCGACTCAAAATTTGAAGGTTGGATGCTATGAGTGTGGGGGACCTCACTATGCCAGAAACTATCCATGACGTACAGGAACTAACCAGAAGGTAAGCGATAAAGGACACCAGATTTATGTTGCTACTGGAAATCAGAATCTTGATGGACAAGTGACCCCTATGCTCTTACAGGGTAAGGTTTTTGACAAAAATGTTAGATTTTTGATAGACAGTGGTGCTACGGATAGTTTTATCTCTAGTAGTTTTATCAAGGACATGCCAGAGAATCCAAAGTCTTTGGAAAAAGGGTGGAAAGTTGAGTATGGTTCTGGATAGACCTACTCCGTAGACCAATATTATCCCTTGATAGAAATCTCCCTACCCACAAATTCTATCACTTGGCAATTCTATGTAGCTCCATTACATGCCTTTGACATAATTTTAGGGGTTGATTGGTTAAAGGACCGCAAGGCCTTGGTCAAATTTTAGGAGAGATGGGTCGAATTCACTGATGAGAACGAGAAGAGGATTAGGTTGTATAGTGAACAAGGGACATTCAAACCTATATTAATCTCTGCTATGCAACTTAAGAAGGTGATTAGAAAGAAAGGGTTGGTTTACGTGGTCAAGGTAAAGGAGGTAAAGGAGGTTAAAAAGGAGGAAATATTTGAGAAATTCCCCATCCTTCAAGAGTTTAAGGATGTCTTTACATCTAAAATACCTGAGATGCCCCCTAAGTGAGAATTTGACTTTACTATCGATCTAATACCCGGTACAGAACCTATACATAGAGCACCATACAGGATGAACTCTATAGAGATGCAAGAGCTGAAAGTGCAACTACAAGAGTTGTTGGATAAAGGGCTAATTAAGCCAAGTGTGTCTCCCTGGGGTGCACCAGTTTTGTTTATCAAGAAGAAGGATGGATCCTTGAGATTATGCATCGATTATAGGATGTTGAATAAAGCTACAGTTAAAAATAGATATCCTTTACCATGGATAGAGGATTTGTTTGATCAACTAAAAGGGGCTACTATCTTCTCAAAGATAGACTTGAAGTCTGGTTACCACCAGTTGAGAATCAAAGAAGAAGATACACATAAGACAACATTCAAAACTCGATATGGACACTATGAGTTCACAGTTTTACCATTTGGGTTAACAAATGCACCCGTAACTTTCATGAACTTAATGAATAGTGTGTTCAGAAAATAGTTGGACAAGTTTGTCTTGGTATTTTTAGATGACATCTTGGTCTATTCTCGCAGCAAGGAGGAGCATGACAAGCATTTGAGGATAGTACTAAGGGTGTTGAGGGAAAATCAGCTATATGGAAATTTGTCAAAATGTGAATTTTATGTGTCACAAGTACATTACTTGGGACATGTCATATCTGTAGATGGAATTGCAGTTGATCCTAAGAAGATAGAAGCTATTTTAGATTGGCCAACCCCTACAAATGTAATAGAGGTTCAAATTTTTATGGGCCTATCTGGGTATTATAGGAGGTTTGCGAAAGATTATGCCAAAATAGCCTATCCTATAACCAATCTTCAAAGAAAAGGGAAGTCATTCCAATGGATGGACAAATGTGAAACAACATTCCAGTTGCTAAAACAATTATTGACTACCACTCTATTCCAGATCCTCAAGGTGACTTTTCAGTCTGTACCGATGCTTCCTTAGAAGGTTTGGGAGGTGTTCTATCTCAATATGGAGCAGTGGTGGCTTATGAGTCTAGGAAACTAAAGAAACATGAAGTAAACTATGCCACACATGACTTAGAATTGGCCGTAGTAGTGCATGCCCTGAAAGTTTGGCGGCATTACCTACTAGGAAGACCCTTCGAATTAAGAATAGATCACCAAAGTCTGAAGTATATTTTCACTCAACCATTTCTAAATGCACGTCAAAGAAGGTGGATTGAATTTTTAGCAGAGTATGACTTTGGGATTGAATACATAAAAGGTAAAGAGAATAAGGTGGTAGACACACTAAGCAGAAGAAGGCATATCACTACTTTAACTAGAAGTCATGTGGACCTGATGGATCAGGTTAAGAGAGCTCAACTTCAGGATCCTTATTGTAAGGAAGTACAAGAGAAAATAAGGAAGGACCCAAAGATAGCTCAAGATTTTGGCTTCAAATATGGATTCTTATGTTTCAAGGAATGGATTGTTATTCTAGAAATAAATGATTTGCATAGTCTTATCATGAGAGAGGCTCATAGATCCCCTTATTCTGCTCATCTTGGAGGAGCTAATATGAGGGAGAATATGAAGAAAATATTTTATTGGCCTAGGATGAAGAAAGATATTACTAATTTTGTGGCTAAGTGTCTAGAATGTCAGAAGGTGAAAGTAGAGCATAAGCATCCTACTAGTCTACTATATCCTCATGATGTGCCCATAGAAAAATGGCAAGTAATATCTATGGAATTTATTGTGGGACTACCAAATATGAGGTATCAACATGATGCCATAATGGTAATAGTTGACAAATTGACCAAAGTCGCACACTTCATTCCTGGTAGTACTACTAATGATGTAGTAGTTGTTGCTAATAGGTTCGCTAAGGACATATTCAGATTATATGGATTTCCAAAAATGATCATCTCAGATAGAGACTCAAGGTTTACATCAAAATTTTGGCAAGCTCTCCATCGAGAAATTGGTACTTCATTGAATATAAGTTCTGCATATCATCCTGAGATGGATGGACAAACTGAGAGAGTCAATCAGGTGTTAGAGGACATGCTACGCATGTACTGCATGGACCATAAGTCTCATTGGGAAGACTTCTTGCATCTAGTTGAGTTTACCTATAATAATGGGTACCATGCCTCTCTAAATATGGCTCCTTTTGAGGCTTTGTATGGCCGTAGGTGCAGAACTCCATTATCATGGGATAATCCTGAAGATCGGGTCACTGTTGGACCAGAATATTTGAAGGAGATGGAGGAGCAACTAAAGATAATTTGTCAGAGGCTCAAGGAAGCTTCGGATCACCAAAAGAAATATGCAGACTTGAGAAGGACTCCTTTGGAATTTTTCGTAGGAGATAAGGTGTTCCTGAGAGTCAAATCTATGAAAAGTGCAATTAAGTCCACTAAGTTGGATCCCAGATATGTAGGACCATTTACCATATGGGAAAAGATCAGTCTTGTTGCTTACAGACTCGACTTGCCACCTAACTTGGCAAAGATTCACAATTCTTTCCATGTGTCCCTGCTTAGGAAATATATATTTGATCCTACTCATGTTGTGGATGTTTCTAAGTTGTAGATGATGGATCCAACATACATCAAGGTCAAGCCCATGAAGATTCTCGAGTTCCGCTCTAAGTATATGAGGAAATGGAACCTGGAGCAATGTAAGGTCCAATGGGATCTTTACTCTAGAAAAATACCACCTGGGAAAAGGTGGAAGACATGAAAAAATACTTTTCGTACTTATTTGAGGACACTGTGTAGTGCCTAATTTTAGTTAAGACTTTGTGATAGCATGATGGACACTTATGCAAATTAAGTAGACTGATGGATTTTGTTATGCTATGTATGGATTGACTAAATTTTGATGATGCTTGATGTAATGATGGATATTACTATGTAAAACTTAAACATGATTATGCAGTATAAGTACTTTATATTTTTAGAACATGATACTGCTAATGTCTATTTGCTGCATTTTAGGTCCAACTACACTCGTTAGGTGGGAGAGGTTGTTCTTCTCATTTGAAAGAAGGAGTTTCTCAACCACCAGGAATGGGGAACTGGAAAAAGGGAAAGGATGACAAAGACAATCCAGAGGGTATTAAAAAAAATTGCCCTCACATCACCCTGACTACACTATTGGACCGTGATGTCCTAGACTAGTCTCCTAGTGGAATGGTGATAGTTGACTATCTTAAAAATGCCAACCATAGGAAAAACAATAGTGTGGAAATGGGGTTTGCATGATTAGCTTGCATAAAATATTGCATGATTTGAATGTGGTTGCAAAAATATATATTAGCTCAATGCTTGATTTGTTCTTTGTGATGAATGAAATGCAATTGACTAACCCTGGGAACGAAACATAGAGGACTGTGTTTAGCCTATGGGGGGAGTATGTAACATCCCAATTTTTACCCTACTTTGTGTTTGCATTATATAGCTTAAGGTTTGATTTCATAGAGGTAATTATGAAATAAAAATAGATAAAGTATGCTTGGCTAAACTAGGAGAATTTGTTGCTAAATATAAATTGTTAGTGGCATTTAAGGCATTTACTTGGAATGTTTCTTTGTCTCCTTAGTTAGTTGAGAAATTAATTGCTAAGATTGGTTTACTTGGTTAATTAAGATATTTAATTTGTGTTAAGCTTGATTAGTGGACAACATTAAAGAAGCATTAAATCTAGTGCTATTTTGTCCCTAGATTAGTTACAAGTTAATTGTGATTAATTAAGTTAATTAATTAGTTACTTAGCAATGAAGAAAATATTAGTTGAAGAATTGGTATGTGTTGGGTTGTGATTGGACCACCTCATTTTCAAAGTCAAAATAACTCCAATTTCTAGATAACATTTATGATGGGCTCATCTTCAACAATTTTTAATAATAAAAAAATGGTTATGGGGGGAGGGTGAGTTCCATTATAAATAGAGGTATTTGGGAAGGCTTGAAGAAAGTGATATTTGTGGAGTGAGATTAGGGAGTATGCTCTCCAATAGAAATTGGATCAAAAACCAAAAGTCTCATATTTTTTGCAAATTGGTTTTGGAAATCTAGAGGTTCCTAGGGAGTATGCTCTCCGGGTTTTACTTGGATCAGAAACTAGAAGGGCCTCATGATTTACCTTAGTTTTCCTCACCTCATTACTTTGTTTAAAAAAAAAAAATGGCACGTGTGGGACAAAGAACTGGGGTACTTGCCAGAGCTTGGGTCAAAGGAAGTCAACGAAAGATCCAGGTCAGGATTATGAATTCCAGATACCATATAGATAATAAGTATGCTTGATTAAGGAATGAAGAGATAATATAGAAGTAGCCTTACTATTGTAAGGGATAAAGGGTTTAATGGAGTATAAAGAAAAGCTTTGAGTATAAGAAGATTGTTGTTCTACAATTTGTGAGGATTCTTGTCTGAAAATATGGTTTGCATTAGCTTTATGTAAAAATGTTCTTCTAAAATAATTTAGAGGTTTCAAGTTTAATGGACCATTTTATAAAGAAACTTATGAAATTGAATATGACTTGATGTGAGCTTGTATGGGTAAGGTGGAAGCTTACGTATAGTAGGCATATGGGCTAAGTCTAGGTTTTATTATAAAAAAAAGAGAGTTGCTCTTGAATGTGTTAGAAATAGAGTGGTCTCAAGTTTTATATATAAGAATCCCTATTCCATGATCTTGAGCATAGGTTTACCTTCGATAAGAGCGCTCAAGCTCCCTTAGAGGACTCTCATGCCCTTTGTAGTACATTTTGGGTAGCCATATCATAAATGCGATCGTTGTGGGGATGAGGGACAGAGAATCACTCTACTTGTAGATATGAAGGTCATTGGTGAATGTTTTGTTTTGGTTCTATTGGTTAATTTTTTTCTTTTAAATTGATTTTTGGTAAATTAAAACTTAGGGTTATTTCTAAAGGTTTATAAAATTATATATTAAATGATAAACCATAACTGATGATGAAAATTATGATAGTTTGGTTGTGGGGAAAAGTGTGAAGGGGGAGGTACTAGTAGTGTAAGCTTAGTATTAGGCTAAAGGCTAGTTTCTAATGTAGACTTAAATGTAAAAATTAAAATTGATGGGAAGAATTTTCCTGTTAATAGCAATGTTTTAAGGAAGTATGATAAGAGTTTAGTTAGAGTATGGGTGGTGAAATGAAACAAGGAGGTGTAACAAGGTTTGTGGATAGGAATCATAGACCTAAGTTTTGTGATTATCACTTTGGGTCTTGGATTTGTTATTAAATAAAAAAAAAGTTTAAGTTCACCCAAGGAAAATTTATATGGGTACCTTGTCCATTTATGGTATAAAGTTTTGAAATGTTCATGAGTCTATGAATATCTCTAGTCATGAACAATATTAATATGACACAAAACTGTTTGATGAAATCCAATGCTACATATATATGTATATGTCACAATATAAGAAGTTAATTCTAGGTTGAAACTTAGAGTGACTTACATTAAAGGGAATAATCCTTTTTGAAAATATGTGGTAAACATAGTTTGGTCTACTCTTAGAGAGTTTGATTGATTATGATGGATGTTTTTGGCCAAATCTAGCAAAGATGCTAGTAGTGGATTCTTTTGACATTGTGATTTTATGTTATGAACAAGATTGTTTAAATGTTATTTCTGGGTGCTTATGTCTCTTGAGTCTTGGTAACAAAAATGTATAATGGCACATTTTACCATACTGTGATTCCAATGCATTGTACAAATAGAATCATGTATATGCAATCATGCATGCTAAATTAAGAAATAGAATATTGTGATGGCATAGTCTAATATGGGAGAAAGGGTAACTGGGTTGCATTTCTCGGGAACATATGGGGGTTCTCCGTAGCCATGTCAATGGATGTAGTTAGTATAGATTTAAGAGCATATTTCCTGTGTGATGAAATATGGGATGAAAGGAATGGGAAAAGTTTCATTCTTAGGAAAGTATGGGATTTCCTACTCTTGAATTGTGTTGAATGCTTGGTTGATGAAAAATTGTTTGCATTCTATGGATTACTGTTGCATGGCATTTTGTAGATTAGATATGCATGTTCATAATTTGGATTGTCCTGATCCCGAGTAACCTATCACCTAGTACTGGTTGGACTGAGGCAACTATTCCTGAAGTACCTGATGAACCTGAAAGAGAGTTGAAGACCAGAAGAAGTTGTTATTGTATTCAACTCAATGAGGCTATTGTTGTAACATTAAGAGCTTTCTGCAAAAGAAATGATGTAATAGCTTGTAGGAATTTATGATTCATTGAAAAAGGTTTCATAATGTAACTTCCAAATATCTGATTGTATAGGCTATAATCAATGTAAATCTCTTTGAAGTATTATGTTCTGAAAACAAATTGTTTACCTGATCTAATATATATTACTTGAATTCTCAAGTGGATGCTTTGAGTATGAATGGTTAAATTAGATCTTTATAATTCTGTAAGTACAAATGTGGAAACACAGGATGAACATAAACATATCAAAGATTATACAAATGAGAGATCTAAATGGTTAATAGTCAATGAGATAAAGTGGTAGACAACATATGCCTACGAGAATCGGTTGGATGATTCCCTTAACAAACCATATGGGGTATGGTTGGCTGGTTAAGCACTGCACCTAAAAATATTATATCATTGGAAAACAATGAGTAGTCATCAAGGCATACGCTTAAAGTTAGGTTGAAAGATACCTATGGTTAGGTTGAAAGATACCTATGGTTAAGTTGAATGATACCTATGGTTAGGTTGAAAATATACCTATGGTTGGAACTAGTTTAACTTGGGGTTAAACTTAAAAAGGGAAATGAGCGTTCTAGTTGAAACAGACTGGAAAATTCTCGCTGATCATTATGGGACACTGGCCACTCCCATACACATGGATAAACTCTGATCAAGTTGATTCCTGTGTGGTGCATAGCCTTGGAAACTCATGTGACTACTTATTCAATGGAAAACTATATAAAAGACTCTCATACGTATGTAAGTTTGTAAAAAAAATGATGGTTAGTTTTGGTTGGGTAATTTGGGGTTATTACATTTTTAGTATACTAAAAGAGGACACTTTGAAAATATTTCCATAAATGTATAATTTATAAAATAAAATATTACTTTCATGACTTATCAAACCTATCATGTGATTAATTATTTTATTTTATAAACTATATAATGGTATATAAATGTTTTTTGTATTAAATAATTTTATTTAATTAAACTTGGAAAGCACAATACAAAAAATGGTAGCCAAAGGGATTACCACCAATATGTTCATTTATATGTCATTTCCTAGGTTTAAAAAACTAAGAAAGAAATCCTAAATCTAAAAAATAATAAAATATTAAGTTAGGCTCAAACAATTGTCAAAACTAATGCTACATCTAATGAGCCACCATCAGGATGTTGAGAGGGTTTCCATGTCACATGGGGTATCTTCCAATAACAACAAATGATGAAGGTGCTCTAGCTCCATCTACACCTTATGATTCTAGTTGAAATTTGCAAATTCAAACAAAATATGAGACACAAAATATCTTTCCTTCCAAACTCATATTGTTCATCCTCAACATTCTTTTGTTTCTACAATTCCATAGAAAATAAAAAATTTTAATTCAGATCATGTTCCAAGCTTTATGCTTGTGTCGTTCCCAAAAGTCATCTATTTCTAAAACATCCATAGCCCAAGTAATCTAATGGATCTTCCAAATTTTTATAAGAGTTTGACACCATTCATAAGCTTGAGGGGCTAATGAGCAAGACCAAAATATATGCATTAGTTTTTCCAATTGTTAACATTCAAAGTAGACTAGGAGAGCTCCCAATTACAGATACCATGCAAAAAAAACACTCTTTGGCTTCATTGATGGCAATCATATTGTGTATATATGTCATCCAAGTTTCCTAAGGAATATTAACTTCCCAATACTTGTAAAGTAGAGGGCTAAACTTAGGGTTGAATAGAGCCACTTGTAGGCTTCTCTAATAGAGTACACAAAAAAATATGACAAGGCCAATTCTAGTTGTGGGTCAACTCATAATGGGACAAGGGCTTTAATAAAGTCTAGGAGAGAGTATTTAATATTATTAATACAGGTAATAGCCCTTCTATTCACTTTATTGTGTTGTTTAATTTATATTTCTAAGAGCCATTATCTTGCATTTATTGTTTAACAAGTCTTCCAAAGATATGATATACTTCTTATGTAGTCTTTTGTTAGGATATCCCTCTTGAGGTCAAGCAAACCAAAAGTGTTTGTTAAATGTGGGGACCATCATAGACTTTGAGAAAGAGCTGAAAAACCTTTTTTGGAAGAGAATCCCCTCACTATAAAAAAACCTTAACTTATCCCAATTCCTCCACTTGCTTTGGTAATAAAAGGTGCCAAAAGTCTTTATATGGCTTGGCCAAAATATAAGAGTTTGAAAGCTAAGGTATTTCCATGAAGATAATGATTTTATATGGGACTTAAGAAGTGTATTCCTAAGAAATATCTTCCATGGTTCATTACCTATAGCCATCTGAACCCCCCATCTTGCAATTAGGGCAAACCCTTATTTTTTATATCAATCAAACCCAGGCACTCCATGTCCCACAGGGTATAGCAGAGATCCCAATTAATTCTATGAAAACTAGTATTACCATAAATTTTAGCCCATAGAAAAAATCTTAAAATTTTCTCTATATTTTTATAGGAGGCCTAGGAGCCTGTCTAACAAGATGAATAATAAACATGAGTACTAGCCAAAACTTTAGAATAAATTTAGAATCTCCTAGCCAATGAGAGTGGTTCAGGCACCCACTTATCCAAATTGATAGTAAATTTCTCCATCACATTACTCCATAAGCTTTAGGGATGGCATTTAAAGGCTAAAGAAATTCCCAACAACTTAAAATTTTGTCCTAGTTGTAGCCAGTTCCAATATCTGCTTTGCATACATTAAGGAATTGGTCCTTTTCTGGTTTTCTTAGGTACAAATCTTACACTATTGGATCATGGATATTAGATATTTATAATAGATATTCATGCATATTTCACTTATTTTAATATAATCATGACTTCCTCAATAGTCAAGAATGTGTCATTAATAAAACAACCATTAGTGAAAAATACCAAAGGTTATATGGGTATGGGATCCTATAGATTGCTCTTATTTTTGTTTGAAACTATAATAAGTATCCAAATGCATCAATAACAAGAATGAAAAGTGATGGTGTATAAGGTATCCCTAGTAGAAGGATCGTATCATACAAAATCTTATATAAATCTAGACATTGACATTCAAGGTTGCATTAACATTAGCAAAAAAGGAAGTTATCATGGTATGAGATGCACGACCACAACCCAAGGCTTGTATCATTATGTCAATGAAGTCCCATTTAATTCTATAATATGCCTTAACATGGTCTAAATTAAGAAAAAATATATTGATATTAATGGTTGACACATAGTGGAACCCCTCCCAAACAACAAATACAAAATCAAGAATATACCTACCTTTTATAAATCTTATCTATTCAAGATGAATGACATCTAGCAACATATTGTGTAGCCTTAAGGCTAGATTTTTAGTAAAAAATTATAAGACACATTAGGGAGAGTGACTAGCCTCCAATTTTTTAAATCATCTTTGTTTTCCCCTTTTAGAATGAGCCTTAAAAGGCCTTGATTGATCCACTTCCCTAGGGATTCTCCCATAAAGGTTTTTTAATACACTCTTAGTAGATATAGTCCCACAAATTCCCAAGTGGATTTGTAAAATTTAATGGGAAGGCCATCCATACGTGGAGCTTTATCATTGGCAATGCTAAGGATTGTTTTTTAAATCTTTGAAAGTGATTGGATGATCAAGCTAACCTCAAGCTTCTCAACTAAGTTATTTTTTTAAGCAAAAAACCCATTGCGGGCTGCCTTGGTCTGAGAGACCATGACCAGGGGGTTCTACACCATCAAAGTCACTCGGGAGTCGCACTCGGCCCTGCCCACACCAACATTATAAATTGGATTTTGGGTACCCAATTCAACTTTTTGGTAGGGTGGAGATTTGAACCTGGGACCTCCCTTGGAGGATTGCCCTCTCCTCTCCAACTCACCTACAACACCTGGGTATCTCAACTAAGTTATGATGGTGCAACATCAATACAATATTGCATGGTTGCCCTACATTCCTTTGTATAGCCTTGCAATGTAAAAATATCTTGGTAGAAATTTAAAAAGCTTATTCAATCACCTCCTAATATCTGATATTCTAATCATCAATGTTTAGCTGGGAAATTTTATCATCTCTATATTTTTCCAAAATAAAGGAGAAGAAATCCTTGAAGGCTCAATATTTACTCTTGAGCTAATGCAACTGAGCTCTTATTCTTTCCCCCTTGGCCTTTAGTTATTTATCTTCTAAAATTATGGATGAAAGACTAACAACCTTCTAGAATTTTTTTTCTTCATAAGGCTTATCTTGAAGCTCAATAAGAATCCCTTTAAGACTTTCTTTGGTGCCTTCTAACCTCTCTCCTAGCCTAGGAAATTTTCTTACCAAAAACTCTGAGAAATAAATTTAATTGACTTATGGCTCTTTGCCACCAAAAAATCCACCCTAAAGAAGATATAGGCCTAGGTAGAGAGAGCCATAGAGATTTTATATTGTTGATATAGGCTTAGTTATTGAGATATGAGAAGTTGAGATGAAATTTGGAGTAAAAATCCCTTCTATTCTCTCGATCCCAAGTACATGAAAAAATGATAGGGTGGTGATCCGAACAACCAAGGTTTGAGAGATATTGAATCAGCCTAGAATTATCTTCCTTGAAAAATAAGGGAGAGATATAAGAGAGCATGACCCTGTCTAATCATTTAAGGATGTTTGTCTCACCCACCCTATTATTAGACTAAGTATACCATATTCCTTTGATTTCTTGTCTTCAAAATTTATTTAGGTCAAATAATCTAAATACATTCTAGAAGAGTGACCAATCCTAATGTTCCCTCTCTGTTAGCATCATCGAGATGTTGGAGATATTATATAGTTTAGTCCCATTTTAAATCTTTAGATTAGGATTGTTGGCTTTTAAGCTAGATTATCTTAGGTCCCAATATTTTGGATCTTGAGTAGTCTCAAATATAAGAGCAATCACTATATAAAATGACCAAAATAACTAATAATAATATTAATAAACATGATAAATATGAATATAAATGGTCAAAGTCATTCATGCAATAACTTGAAGAAAACTTATAGTAGAATTGCTCAAAATATGCATACAAGCTTCAATATTAGTGCTTGGAATATTCATACAATGTCCAAATATTTTCCTATAAATTTCATGGAGCTTTTCCTCCATAATATAACCTTAGAAAGGTGACTCTTGGACTCTTTGTCTATTGCACTCCTCACATATCCAAGAGTTGCAACCTTTCTTATTCCATACATAAGATAAATCTCTCATGTCCTTTTGGCTTCTCATCTTACCACTTGTATACATGAATCTTGACTCTCTATTTACATGCACATTTAACTCTATGACACTTGCATACTTCTAGACGACATGTATACACTTCCACATGTACATCTAATACATGAAACTTATGAACTTTCTCATATTACATATTTACACACTTAATTACATGACACGTGCACTTTCTCACACTACACACTTACACACTTAATTACATGACACTTGTGCATATCTTGCACATAGACACTTACATAAAAGGGAAAATATAAATCACACTCCTAAACTATAGACTCAAACCTTATTATAATATTTACATTGTACCATAGGTACCATAGGGGTACATTAGCATGTACCAAATAATGTAATATTTTCCAACACCCCTCGTATTACATTATTTGGTTATTGAAGACTTTAGTATTCAATCTATTTCTTTCAAATTTTTGTCTTGATCTTTAGTTTGAGATTCTTCTTCAAGTTTTACTTCATGTCGTCTATTATCCTTTATTTTGTGCTT